>CAUZXS010002043.1:327500-420000 GCA_963585895.1 Sepioteuthis lessoniana
ACAATCTTGAGAAAGGTATGAGCCTCTTTATCCTCCGAGCTATAGGTTAAATAGTGCCACAACTGTCCTTCAACAAGGAAAGCTTTGGCATTAGATAACCTACTAAAGTTGATATGCCATTAAACAAAGAAATTGAAAAGTCATTTCCCTTATAATTCTTACAAATACGTCAGACAAACATCACATGTAAAATTTATCTAGTCTAAACTTTCCTAACTCAGCAATATAATGTTTGGTTGACTGATTTCCTGAGAGTGGGAGATGGTCACAATGTAGAAGAAAGACTCGTTGAGCAAAGTCCAGATACAGAACGAGGCTACGGACGCCCTCTTCCCACTAAATGTATGAAAATTATTACGTATAAAAATGTATAAAACACAGGAAAATAAGTGTAAGTATAAAAATATCTAAAATATATATAAAATGAATATATACAAAGATTTATAGAAATGAATTTGTATAAAATGTATGAAAATGGGTACGTATAGAAATGTATGAAAATGAATATGTACAAAAATGTATGAAAATGAATGAATATAAAATGTATGAAAATAGGTACGTATAAAAATGTATGAAAATGATTATGTCCAAAAATGTATGAAAATGAATGAACGATTATGTACAAAAATGTATGAAAACGAATGTATGAAAATGAATACGTAAAAAAATGTATGAAAATGAATGAATATAAAATGTATGAAAATAGGTACGTATAAAAATGTATGAAAATGATTATGTACAAAAATGTATGAAAACGAATGTATGAAAATGAATACGTAAAAAAATGTATGAAAATGAACATGGCACAAAAATGTATGAAAACGAATTTGTATAAAAGCTTTTGATTTATAAATATTTGTGTCCTTATTTTTCACAGTCAATTTTTTTCGCGTCCGTGGAACTTTTCAAAGTATACTTACAAAGGATCACTGACTGGACAATAAGCAGAATATAAGCACTAACATTATTTAGTATCAGGTACAGTCACCCGAAGAAAGGGAGTGACCAAATTTTTATGAAAAGAACGTCGACACTATATCTCCATTTTTTCTTTGTTCAATGATACTTGTATTCTGGATATAGCAGCATTTCGTGATTATCACAATTAGTTTGCTCTCAATGACACATCATTACTGATAATAGGCAAAAAATGTTCTGTCAGATACATAATCGAGTAATACGATTCAGTATAATATAACTTAGTTGCAAACTTACAGGTCCATATTATTTAAAATCAATAACCTACTAAACTGCTCAGTTAGGGCAAATATTTTTTACTTGTCCCATTATTTAAAATCAATAATTTACTAAACAACTCACTTAGATCAATGTTTTTTTTTTCTACTGGTCCCATTATTTAAAATGAAAAATTTACAAAACAAATCACTTAGGTCAATGTTTTTTTTTACTGGTCCCATTATTTAAAATCAAAAATTTACTAAACTGTTTGCTTAGATCAATTTTTTTTTACTGGTCCCTTTATTTAAAATCAATAATTTACTAAACTGCTCACTTAAATCAAATTTTTACTGGTCCCATTATTTAAAGTCAATTATTTACGAAACTTCTTACTTAAATCAATGGGTTTTTTTTTCATTCTATTTTTGTGCAAACAACTTTTTCGTATTTTTATAGAAACCCAAATAATGCTATCCTCAATAACATAACTTACTACTTACTCTCTCGAGCTAATATAATTGGGTTTTGTCGTTGTTGTTTTTGTTCTTCTTTTTGCTGTTTAACACAGATTAATATATTTACATAAAACAATCTAAGAAATCCCAAACGCAAAATAACTATGTATTAAACTTGGTTTTGTTAAAACCAGTAAGCAAATTATTCACACCATATACAATGCAAACTTTTATTTCTTAATGATATGTAACTCACATTGCATGGTTTTAAAGCATCGATCCCACGGGCTTGCCCCGTCCCAGTTTTCCGGGGGTCGCCTGGCATTCGTGCCGGGTGAGGATCAATGACCAGCATAGATTCACATTTCACTCGGCTTTCGGGTTCATTAAATCTATGACCAGTAAGATCACCTAGCATACGTGCCGAATGACTTAATAATGACTAGCATAGTTCACATTGCACATAGATTTCGAGCCTTGTGAATCTATGACCAGCATTGACTAGTAGCACACGAGTCTCGGCTCGTACGCGACCTCCTCCTCTCCTAATTCCCACTTTAAAAAAGACCTTGTGTCAAATCTTACCTGGTGCAAGGCACGGGTGAATATTTCTCCTGGTCTTTCGGAGGGGCCGTTTGGCATTCGTACTGGGTGGGTGGAATTAATGATAAGCATAGATTCCCATTGCACTAGACAGTCAGGTCTAGTGAATCAATGACCAGCAAGGTCACCTGGCATTGTGCCAGGAGATTTAGCAAAGCTAGTATAGTTCTCATTTCACCTAGTGATCCTATAAGCAGCATTGACCAGCAGGGCATGTCTAGGCTCATGTGTGGCCACGTTTTCCCTTAAATCCTCACTATAAAAAGACCTTGTGTCAAATCTTGCCTGGTGAGAGGCACAGATAAATATCGTCTCTTCCTTGTTTTCCAGGGGGCCACCTAGCATTCCTGCTGGGTGGCTGGAATCAATGACAAGCTAAGATTCACATTGCACTTGACCTTTTGGCCGAGTGAATCACTGACAAGCATTATGTATGGATTCACATTGCACTCAGTGAAAGAATGGGAAGCAATGACCCACTGGCACCTGGCCTTCGTGCCTGGTGGACTTTTGCCCAGCAGCGCGTGCGTCTCGGCTCATATGCTACCTCCCTCTCCTCGAAACCCACTTTAAAAAAGACCTAGTGTCAAATCCTATTTGGTGGGAGGTACAGATAGATATCAATCCCACGAGCTTGTTATGCCCCAGATTTTCTGGAGGTCTGCCAGTTATGGGTGTTATTAAGCAGAATCAGCTGGTCTCAAAGGCCTCCCCGCCTACCAGACAACACCCACTTTGCAGGGTTGAGTTTATAACTTGGCGCCAGAGGCACCCCAAGATGAGACAAAGCAGTTTTTGAAATAGCACCACATATTTCGATTTGTGCGAGACCCCCCCACGGTAAAATAACCTTGTGTCACATCCTGACTTGGTAGGAAGTCAGTTAAATACCCATTAATCCCACGAGTTAGTTCCACCCCAGGTTTTCTGGAAGCTACCTGGCGTTCATGCCAAGTTGGGTTATTAAGCTGATCACTAAGTCCTAGTGTTATATCTTGACCTTCGACCCGGCCCCAAAATACTATTCCAAGGTGATACACCAGAAGGAAGTGACACATTCCAATGGCCAGTAATCGAAAGAGATCGCGTGGGCGGATTAAGGCTTATGATATGGGACAAGGTGAAGGTCCCATTGTGCCAATACAGTGATGCACCGGAAGAGAGTAACCTCTGAACTTCATGACAGTTATTTCCGCTTGATGACGATTAAACATCCGATTCACAGATCCAGTAGGCGATCGTGTGGGCGTTGAGTTATTATTTAACTCAGTTGAATTTGGGTCCCAGAGCAGTTGCCAGCAGACTCCCAGAGAGTTAGAGACGAGATGTGGTAGGGAAGGCCACACCCGACCGAGGGGGCCCTCGGAAAACCCCCGATGGAGTGGACCCCAACATCAGGAGAACAAGACACAACGTGACGGTCATAACAGTGGGGTCAAAATATGAAGTTTATGTTCGGTCTCCATCACCCTCTCACATGCAAACCTTGAACAACCCTTTCGAACCCTTGCAATAAACTGAGAGGTGAATATTTTTCTAAAGAAGTCTTCTTGTGTCTTCCTTCCCGCCTCTTTCTGCGTGCGTATTCCTTCATGTGTCCTTCCTTCCTGCCTCTTTCTGCGTGCGTCTGTCTCTATTATTGAGTCGTTATGATACGGCCAATGAGCATATATATGTATATTTCTGCATGAATCAGCAGAAGAGTATATAACACTAGAATGGCTCCCTCGCAGAAAATATATGCTTGGTAGGGCTGAGTTTCTTGCTTGGTGCCTGAGGCGCCCCAAAATGGTAATGCCGGCGAGACCAAGCAAATTGAGACTCATGTGTGCCCCCCCACACTCACACACACTTTAAAATGACCTTGTATCAAATTCTGACTTGGCAGGAAGTTGGTTAAATACGAACGTATTAATACCATGAGTTTGCCTGGGAACCATCTTGCGTTCGCGCCAGCTGGGTGTTATTAAGCTGACCGCCTGGTTCAAGAAGGCTTTCTCACCAGCCAATACCTGCTTGCCAGAGCTGAGTTTATCGTCTGGCCCCTGAGGCGCCCTAAAAATGGAATGCCGATAAGACCAAGCATTTTTTTAGTAACTACGCATGTCTTGATTCGTGTGTGACTTCTCATTTTAAAATAGTCTTATGTTAAATCCTGACTTGGTGAGAAGTTGGTTAAATACCCATTAATAACTGTTTTGATGCAAATTTAACATCAGCTAAAATCATAATAAGAGACATACTAAATAAACAAAATGCAAGTTAATATTAGATAATGATATTTTTAATAATCATTGACTTTATAAGGTAAATAACTAAGGGAATTGTGACGTCGGTGATGACATTGTTACAGTTACAGTTACAGGAAGATACATAATATTCATTATAAGATGATTCTTAAATTTTGTCTTTTAGATAAAGCGTTGTCAATCGTCATTAACTGAGGCCTTCCTCAAGGGTAATGCAGCGAAGTGAAATACAAACAACCTTGTCCCAGATTTGAACTCAAGACGTCGAGTGCATTTCTGAAAATGATTACTGTTACGCCACGCGTCTCCACTCAATTTTAAAATGTAACAAGCAACTGCGATTATTTAGATAAATTAACAACTGTTATCGTAAAGACGTGTCTTTTTGCGATTTATATATCATATTTGCATGGAAAGAGTTAGTTATAAATGTTTCTTATGAACCTCTTAATCGTTGGGGTGGCATGCCTAGTATTTTTCTTTATGACACCTCTCATAACAATGAAGTCGATTTTTTTTTTTGTGCCGTCATTTCCCCTCCAAGTAACACGCTACAGTTTGTATTGAATTACAGGGAACCATTGACAAGGAATGACCCTTGACATGATCTATATCTTATTCTTTACGGCTTCAAAGTTGATAACTTTTTACTACACTCGGTTGACTTAATTTTCTCACCTTTATATTTTTCCGTTTAAAATTGTTGTTCTATAAACTCCAAAACTGTTTACTTCACTTTGAAGATTTCAATTTACACAAATATTCCGTTAAAATTGTGTTCTTTAGAACTTCAAACATGGCATCCATTTACTTTGCTTAAAAATCTCTGTAGACTTGGGTATGGAAAGGAATTGATATTTCTAATATTTTTCTGTCCCCAAGAACAAAACGGTCTGGTATGAATTTCAATACTCGAATTGAATAACCACAGCTTATATCAAAAACGAGATAGCGATGTCTGTAGTCATATGCGACTATTGGAGCAAAATTAACATGAATTCAATTGTCACTGACTTTAATTTCTACGAAGCCATTGTTGCCGTTGGCAGTGCAGTGAATATGTCGATAATTTGTTGTTTATTCTCATTTCTTCTTTGCTCAAAACTAGTTTCTTGCGTTACAGGCATCCAGGCGTTCCTACAACACGGATTCTCTCTCTCTCTCTCTCTCTCTCTCTCTCTCTCTCTCTCTCTCTCTCTCAAACACACACGCACACGCACACACGCCATCCGTCCCAATAAGCCAAACCAAGTCGGCTGGGGCTGTAGAATACACCGACTGCACCTCTGCAGAGGGGTAAGACACCCACCCTCAACGAATGTCCTGGTTATGACACTAAACAATCTGATGGTGAGGTTCCAGTGATGGTGGAGCTTTGGGGAATGCGGAGTACCCCTTCATTGCCATTGCTCCCAGGTCCTCTCTGGCTCGGAATGGTAGCACTTGATAGGGCCCTATCTTTGGGTTATATAGAACTATTTATGCATATTTATGCTAAACTGAATTGTTTGAATTAGAACTGTTTGACTAAACTGAATAACTTGAAATGGAAATATTTTTGACAATTAAACTGTGTACTTACATTTAAACAGCGTGCTTATGCTAAACGGAATTGTTTGAAATGGAACTGTTTTTGACATTGAAACTCAACTTACACTAAACTGAATTGTTTAATATAGAACTGTTTTGACATTTAACTGTATGTAAACAAAATCAGTACTTAGCTGAATTAGAACTGTTTGAATAAACTGAATTGCTTAAAAGAGAAATGTTTTTGACAATTAAACTGAGTACTCATGCTAAACAGAATTGTTTGAAATAGAACTGACTATTTGCATAAAAATGGATTTGACGTTAAATAACCTACAAAGGTTGATATGCCATAAAAACCAACCAACCAACCCAATAAGTCATCGCTCTTAGTTGGTTCTCTAGACAGCATTCATTATCCGCACAGAGCTGGTCAAGGTAAGTTTTTGCTGGTGTGTTCATACGTCGGAGGCTCAAGGAGAACGTCGTTTACAAGTTCGTCCAACAGTGCCCAACATGTCTTGTTCGTCTGACTCAAATGGTTTGCGAGATGAGAGATACAGCTACTGTTTTGCAGGGTGCCGCTTCCAAGATTGATTCAAAATGCCACGTAGCATCATTATGTAGTTTACATCTAGCCTTTTCTCCAAGCGTTTCGTTATAATCAAAGTGGTGCAACTATACAGTAATACTGACTCGGTTAAACCTTGGAAGAATTCCCTTTTTATTTTATCAGTGGGATTAGATTCCCTTATGGTCGAAAATTTTTAAATAACAGCCCTTCATATACATCGGTAGCAATATCTCATCAACTGAAAGTGATGTCAACATACGCATAGTTATAATATGGATTGCTACTAACAGTTTATAGGCGTTGACTTATTTTGGACAGCTACATTTTGGTTAAAAAGTCGATTCAGTTTGGTTTTATGGCATATCAACTGCTGTTGGTTATTTAATGCCAAATCCTGTTTTACATATATATCAAATTTATGATTTGTGAATACATTTTGTAGATACACACTGTTGAATGATCAAATAGTTCAATTTCAGACAATTCAATTTAACATGAATCAAAGTCAAATGGTTCCAAGAATTGCTATTTACCACTAACAATTCAGTTACATCAGATTGTTTAGTGTCATAACCAGGACAATTGTCGGGGTGGGATTTTACTCCTCTTCGTGGCCCTCTTCAGGAGACTAATAATAGCTAGGTTCGTCTCTGCTCCTAGCTTTTACGACCCTAGCCGTTTGGTTTGCTGAAGAGGACCATGAAGTCCAAAACCTGTGCAGAGTACAATTATATAAAACAAAACCCTGAAATACCAAATTAAAATTCATTTGCGGACCTATACATTTTAATACACACACACACACACACACACACACACACATATATACAGCCTTGAGCTACCGAAACTGTGTTATCACCCCTGGATGGCGGCTGATGAGGATATGGTATAGCACGTACTTTCACACGTTGTATGATGAAAATTTAAAAATATATATATATATATATATATATATATATATATATATATATATATGTGTGTGTGTGTGTGTGTGTGTGTGTACCAACCCCTCCGCTCGGGCAGGATATGACACAAGGTCAATTTTGAAGCGGAGTTTAACAGGTTTGAATTCAGAGTTTTCCTTGTCAAAGACTAGTTGCCTCACCAAGGCAGAAGAACCCAGTTTGCCTTACTATTTACCCATAGCTGGAGGGAGAATAATTGGATTCATACCTTTCCCAAGGGTATTAATGTTATGTGAAATGCAATCAGTCTCGTCCACGATTTGAACTCGTGTTGCCGGGTATATATATATGTGTGTGTGTGTGTGTGTGTGTGTGAGAGAGAGAGAGAGAGAGAGAGAGTGTGTGTGTGGTTTTGACATTTATGGACTGTTATATTTTTGGTTTTGATGCAGCAAAATTTGGTCATAAATAGTACTGGATAATATCCGTTTTGAATCTATTATTTCTAATGGAACATAATGTTCCATTTGAAATAATAGCTTCTCGGTATATTTGGTTTAGAAGAAAATTAACTGAAAAACTAAATAATTTGGGGGGGGGTATTTTCTTTGGACAATGGTGTATTTTTAAGTATTTTTACAATTGCATTGGATCTATCAAATATAAAAAAAAATTTTATATTCAGCATTTTCTAATGTTGAACAATTTTGGAATATTAAACTAAAGGCAAAATTAAGTAAAGATAATAATTATCCTCTTACTATAAATAAAAGTTTTGGAGGCTGTTTTAACTAGTGCACGTTTTTCTCTCTCACCGCTAAAGTTTCCCATGGGATTCTATATTTAGTTTTAAGTTTTGTTGGAATGTATTTTGCTGCTGCCTCGAGGTGTGCATTGACGAAGTTTTCATTTTTGTCGTTTGGTGTACTTTTTTCCGTCTTTTCTTGTAGTGTTTCGAATCTGTTTCTTAATTCTAATACGTATTTATCTCTTATATCTTTGTTGTTTAATAGGGCCCAGTCATAGTGTTTGGTGGTCGCTGTTCGTTTGGCGTTTTTTCGTAGGCTTAACCGTAATTTTCGCCGTGACTATTCGGTGGTCGGTGGACACACCCTCAAAAGAGGAGTATGCTTCGCAATTCAATGCACTATTTTTCCATTTCTTGTTTATAAGGACGTAGTCTATCTGAGCTTTAGTATTGTTTGCGTACGTGTATGTCCATAGTTTGCCCTCTCTTTTTTGGTAGTTTGTATTGAGGCATGCTAAACTATTTTCTATCATGAAATCTGTTAGATGTTGCCCATTCCTATTTGACGTGTTGTGGAGGCTGTATTTGTTGTTTCCGTTTTTCCCGATTTGGGCATTCATGTCTCCGCCAATGACTAACATGTTGTGTTTCGGGATGCTACGCACTAATGAGGATAACTCATCGTAGAAGGTGACTAGTTCAGTTTCTTCACTAACATTGGTGGGGCTGTAGCATGAGATGATTGTTGCTCTGGGGTTTCCGTTAAATGTAGCTGCCATCATTCTAGGTTGTATTTTCTCAACGCTATTAAGCGTTTTTAATGCTCTAGGTCATATAAGTAATCCTACCCCTCCTACTGCGGCGTTGACAGAGTTTTTCCATGCGGATACAGTGGCGAGCGACCAGGCATTGCCAGTTTCGTGATATTTGATATCTTCTGTGTGCGTGTATCTGTGTTCTTGTATGCATATTATGTCTATCTTATGTTCTTCGGCCGATGCAATTAGCTCTGGGAGTTGTCCTATTCTATTTAAGGTTCTTACGTTAAATGTGGCTATTTGTAGTGTTTGCTTGCATTTTAGTAGTTTTGATTGTTTGAGCTCTGTAGCTGATTTTTCGAACACCGAGGCCAGGGCTCCAACCTCAGCAGGACGCGCCCCTGCCTTAAAACTAAAAACGGCACAATATCAATTAGCAGGCATATATATAAAGGAACAGACAGAATACATTCAAAATCAGATAGATAAGATTAGAGACTCGGTGGAAGATAGACAATCTAGAATAGCCTGGCAAACAATAAACGAAGTGAGCAGAAGAAAGAACACAGCCAAAGCTAAACTTAAAGCAGCAAACCAACAAGAAAGAATAAAACTGTGGAAACAGCACTTCGAAAACTTACTTGGAAACCCACCAAAAATAACGCATGAACCAATCACCAGAATAATTAGCAAACAATTAGACATTAAACTAGGACCGTTCACACAAGAAGAACTCGACTCGGTTCTCAGAAAAATTAAAAATAGGAAAGCTGCAGGGCTGGACGAAATTCCCCCGGAAGTATGGAAGACCAGACAATTCGACGACATACTGCTCCGCCACTGGAACGCAGTATACAATCAAAATCCGATAGATAGATGGATGAAGGGATGCATACTCCTCTTCCCTAAAAAGGGGGACCTCGGATTAGCCAAAAACTACCGAGGCATAACACTTACATCCATAGCTGCCAAAATCTACAATGCCCTACTACGAAACCGAATAGAACCCAAAATCGACATCATACTTAGAAAAAACCAAAATGGCTTCCGAAGAAATAGATCCACGACCTCACAAATATTAACCATCCGCAGAATCCTTGAAGGTGTACGGGCAAAGAACCTACAAGCGACATTAATATTTGTCGACTTTACCAAGGCTTTCGACTCCATTCACAGAGGAAAGATGGAACAAATCCTACTAGCGTACGGCATACCTAAAGAAACCGTAGCGGCAATAACGATTCTCTATAGAAACACTAAAGTAAAGGTACGATCACCGGATGGAGACACAGAATACTTTGACATTGTAGCAGTAGTACTACAAGGGGACACGCTGGCCCCGTACCTCTTTGTCATTTGTCTAGACTACGTACTTAGAACATCGATTGACAAAATCAAAGAGAATGGCTTCGAACTGACGAAGAAAAGAAGCAGAAGATACCCCGTAACAACAATTACCGACGCCGACTACGCCGATGACAGCGATACTGGCAAATACACCTGACCAAGCCGAAACTCTTCTGCATAGTTTGGAACATGCTGCAGCAAGCATAGGCCTCTATGTTAATGCACACAAAACGGAATATATGTGCTATAACCAAACGGGGGACATCTCCACTCTAGAAGGAACCCCACTTAAACTAGTAGACAAATTCACGTACCTAGGAAGCAGCGTCGAATCAACCGAAAAGGACATCGAAACGAGGCTAACGAAAGCATGGACAGCTATCAATAGGCTATCGATTATATGGAAATCAGACCTAAACCGATAAAATGAAACGCAGTTTCTTCCAGGCAGCGGTCACATCGATACTGCTATATGGATGCACTACATGGACGCTAACAAAACGGCTGGAGAAGAAACTGGATGGCAATTACACAAGAATGCTGCGTGCAATCCTGAACAAGTCCTGGCAGCAACACCCCACAAGACACCAACTGTACGGCCACCTGCCCCCTATCACGAAAACTATTCAAGTTAGACGAACCAGACATGCAGGACACTGCTGGAGAAGCAGAAATGAACTGATAAGAGATGTACTCTTATGGATCCCCACACATGGCCGCGCAAAAGCAGGACGACCAGCTCGAACGTACATTCAGCAGCTATGTGAGGATACAGGATGTTGTCCTGAAGACCTACCTAGGGCGATGAATGATAGGAAGGAGTGGCGAGAGAGGGTCAGGGATATCCGTGCTACCAGCGCGATATGATGATGATGATAAATAAAAGCATTTATGATAAACTATTTTGAGAGCTGACAATAAAGATTTGTTATTGCTACAAATCATCATCATCATCATCATGTCGTGCTGGTAGCACGGATATCCCTGACCCTCTCTCGCCACTCCTCCCTATCGTTCATCGCCCTAGGCAGGTCTTCAGGACAACATCCCGTATCCTCACATAGCTGCTGAATGTATGTTCGTGCTGGTTGTCCTGCTTTTGCACGGCCATGTGTGGGGGTCCATAAGAGTACATCTCTTATGAGTTCGTCCCTGCTTCTCCAGCAGTGTCCTGCATGTCTGGTTCGTCTAACTTGAATAGTTTTCGTGATAGGAGGCAGGTGGCCGTACAGTTGGTGTCTTGTGGGGTGCTGCCGCCAGGACTTGTTCAAGATTGCTCGCAGCATTCTTGTGTAATTGCTGTCTAGCTTCTTCTCCAGCCGTTTTGTTAGAGTCCATGTAGTGCACCCATATAGCAGTGACCGCTGCCTGGAAGAAACTGTGTTTCATTTTATCGGTTAGGTCTGATTTCCATATAATCGATAGCCTATTGATAGCTGTCCATGCTTTCGTTAACCTCAAATACTATAAGTATAAATAAAGAAAATGAAAGTAATCTGAAAGAAATATAAACAAAAAATTGATAAAGGTTAAAAATGCTTCAACTAATAAAAAAATTGAGATAATATTACTGCTAATACTACTTATATGAATAAAATAGTGTTAGAACGAATAAAAAATATTAGTAAAAAAATTAATAATGGCTGATAATGTTTCATTTAATAATAAATAAAAATTCAATATAATATTACTTATTGATCTATGATCGAATTTACTAATTAATTTTTATTTTAAAATGTGAACTAGTCCAGACAAGACAGAGATAAGTAAAGTGCTGATTCATAAATTTTCTTTATTTGAATGTCGATGTGATACTCACTGATTAGGTTTGACTCAGCTGTTGAAACTTGTACTATTTGTCACAAAATCCGATTAGAGATTTAATATGGAGAACAGGATACTGTTTTATTCAACCTCTTTTCTTTTTTTTTTTTTTCATCTGTCTTCAGGAGTCTTTATTTTATTTAGTGGGTACCAACATGGTAACATTAGTATTCAAAGCCAGAGTAAGATTATCCAGCCGAACTATTGTATGTCATAATCATCATGTGCTGATACAGTTGTCGTTGGTGAAAGCATGTATTTGTCGAGTCCAGTCTGTGAAAACTTATTTTGCCTCCCAATGGACAAGTAGCAACAGAAATAAGAACAAATGTGCTCCTCATTAAGGGATGTAGTGGTTAACAAGCTAGTCTCATAGATCCACTGAAAGTCCAATTCTCACTGAGTGCTTCATACTTACAGTCTTGTGCCAAACCAAAACTATGGGTGATTTCCATAGTATAATAGTTAGCAAGCTAACGGACTATTGTTAAGAAGTGCGATTCTCATTGGGTACCTCATACTCCTGCTTTTGCTCTAAACTAAGCTTAGTAAATGACGACCACTACCATATGCCATCGAACTAACAACTACAGTACGCAGAAGCCGAAACTCATCCACTGGTTCATGCCACATATAAGCGATGTCGAATTATCAAGTCATGATAAATTGCACGACCATGACTTGTTAATTCGGGATCGCTTATATGTGGCATTAACCGGTGGCCCAGTGGTAGAGTTTCGGCTTCTGCATACTGTGGTTGTTGGTTCGATCTCCAGTGGTTGAGATCACGGTGTGTACTGCTGATGAGACCCAATAAGGTCGAAACAGCTGTTCAGTGTTCTGCATGTAAGTGTTTGCCGGATTTTCTTGTCATGGTAATTTCTAACATAATATATCAATTCTTCCATTCAAAAATTATATATATATATAGTAAGTAGTAAGCTACCCAAAGGCTCCCTTTTCAATTGTTACGACACCAAGATGTAGAGCGCAACATCTTTCCCTAGATTGCTCCACTTTACTCTTGATCCCCACCTTATAATGCAGAGTGTTAAGCAAGGAGGCATCAAGAACCATTTGGTATGACTCGGCCTGGGATTGAACCCCGGTCCCATGAACCATTGGCGAACACTCTAACAATAGGCCGGTTTATATGTATATATATAAGTGGAATATGGTGGTTGTCATGGTTTGGAAGTGCTCGTGGTGTAATGTTATCGTCTTAGGAAATGGACACGGTGACACGAGTTCAAATCCTGTACGAAGCTGATAGCATTTCACAACGCAAAATTAAGAAAAGGTATAAATCCAATTATTCTCCCTTCAGCTATGGGTAAATAGTCGGACAGACTAGGTTTTTTAAGTTTGGTTAGACTACCAGTTTAGGAGAAGGAAAACTCTTAAATTCAAACCTGTTAAATTCCGTTTAAAAATTGAGCTTGTGTCATATCCTGCCCGAGCGGAGCGGTTGGTAAACACACATATATATATGTCTATTCACACACACACACACATATACTCGTAAGTTAGCATAACGCAGACATAGTCAGCAGCGCTTGGTGACAGCCAGTTTCTCATCTATGCAATGCGAAAGTCAGACCAATAATCGCATGACTGAGAAATTGACAGTCACCAAGCGCCGTTGACTCTGTGTCTACGTTATCCTAACTTAAATATAAATGATCAGTCGCCGATATATTGAGCTCTCTTTATTTATAAATATAGCGAACAGTATTATGTATGTATATATAATTTGCTCATTATCTAAAATCAGTGAACTTCTACTGAAAAAAGTTGTGTAAAAAAATTTAGAATCTGTTTTCTATTCTTTAAAAAGTTTCATTTTACAAAAACTGAATTATTCAAAATTCAAAACCACTTAAATCGCCAAAAAATATTTGAAAGACAAAGTTATATATAAAATTTGATCCGTAAAAATTATTTTTGAATCTGCAGTCTATTCTCCAAGAAACTACCAGACATTGGCATGATGGTTAGTGTTCGCTTAATGGCCCGGGAGACCTGGGTTCAATTCCAGGTTGAGTCATACCAAAGACTCAAAAATGGTACTTGATGCTTCCTTGCTTAACACAGCAATATATGATAGGGATCAAGGGTAAAGTGGAACAGCCAGGGAAAGGAGTAGCGCCCTCCCCTACACCTTGTAGCTATTGAAAAGGGAGCCTTCGGGTCACTCTCGACTAAGGACTAAGAGTAAAGTTTTGTACAAAATTTTACTCGTAAAACTATTTTTTAAAATAAAGTCCGCAGCGAATTTTTAATAAACTTTATTCTAAAGACATTCTAGTCTGTTCATTCAAGAGCTCAAAACACAAAAAACGCACAGAGAAAAAATGTTTTAATTTTTTTCTCAATCTTCAAAGTGTATCATTGTTTTTAGCTTTTGTTGTTGTAGTTGTTGTTACTGCTGTTGTTGTTTTTTGTATTTTTTTTCTTTAAAAATCAATTCAACTAAAAGTGGAAATCGTTTGGAAAAAAAATTAATTGATGATATTAAAAATTTTTTTTACATTATTTTTTCTAAATTTTGAAAATGTACTTTTTTTTTTCTTTAAATCATTTTTTCTTCATTAAATTAATTTATTAAAAGAATATTTACCTGAAAGAATTTTAATGTGTCTCATTTAAATAATCAAGTGAAAATAAAGTTTTTGTAGCAACGAATCAAAAAAATCAGAATCTATTTTAGCGTGTACGTTTGTAATAATTTGCGCGGCTATGTAATTATACCGCTACTTTCTGGTTGATTGATTGATTTTAACGGCATGTCAACCCGTCAACGATTAGCTTATGCCTAGAGGTTACAGGGATCACGTTCATTATTGTTGGAATAGTTTCTGAAGAGATTTTCTTTTTCACGAGGATCAATCGAATGAGAATACTTTTTAAACAGATCTATTTGACCTATAGATTGTCATTACTCTGAGTAATAGTGGACCTGGGGGTAATGGTAAGGAAGGTGTGTACCCCACACTCCCCAGATATCCAGAACTAGAGCTTCTCAATCAGATACAGTTTAGTGTCACAGACAAGACCCCATCTTTTAAGAGGATTTGATCCCTCTAGAGAGTATACAGTCAGCGTATTCTAAACCCCACCTATTAGGCGTTGCTAGCTTCTCATACCATGTTACATATTCGGTTCGTTTCCGCGGGACACTTTCAGATGAATAGACTACAAATTATATATATATATGTGTGTGTGTGTGTGTGTGTGTGTGTGTGTGTGTGTGTGTACGAGGGTGGGCTGAAAAGTTCACATAATAATGTCATATCTACTGTTGATGACTTTTTTTTACCAATGGGGTCCAAGCACTGCAATACCGATGTAAGAAGTGTATGAACCGCAAGGAGGACTTTGTTATAAAATAAACCTCATTTAGTCACATTCCAGGAGAGTATCTTGATCAGTCTATGAACTTTTCAGCCGACCCACGTATATTATATATATATATATATAATATTAAAACGAAAAAAAGTCACCAAATTTACAACTTTAAATATCATGAAATTCAATAATCACTTAAGTTTCAGTAACAAAGCCCAAATAACTGCAATTCTATATGTGTTGTTCTCCTCATTAGGGAGATAAAAATATTATAATCACGAGACTAAATCACATGAATGAAATCCAGTCTGACGCCAATTGACACAACGGATGTTTAGCTTCATGGCGACAACATGAGACCAGTTCTGATTTCTTATTTAATTCTTAAGTTTTTCTTTTTCTTCAACTTTTTTTAAAGCTTCAATGCCCACTACAAATTCATTTTCTCCGGCTAAAACTACCATTTTAGTTTTTAAACTAAAGTTATTGCTTTGATTTTTAAGCCAACAGTGATTAGACAATTTAGGTAATATATATATATATAGTTATCCACAGACAGATCTGTTTCGTTCTATCAGAACTCATCAGTGTGGCTAGACAGTAGCTTCCCGTAGCTGGGATCGAAAGCCGGTTGACTCAAACGTCAACACAAGCTTCTAACCATTCGGCCACGAGGAGATATTAGCTGCGAAGTAAATCTTAAACGGTTATGAATCACAATTAATATTGTTTACATACATCCGTTCAACGGTAGCCGAGACCTCAATTCAAACGATATATATATATATATATATATATATATATATATATATATATATATATATGATAAAGTTTAACGGAAAAGGCCTGTTTAATATGAAAACTTTTTACAGCGCTCAATGCACGTAAATGTAGAGTAATATCATAATATATTTCAAGTGTAGAAAATTACATATAAAAGAGGATAAAAAAGATTACATATAAAAGAGGATAAAAAAAACTCTCGACTCAGAGTTGCACGCTTTCAATATTCAGAGGAGCTAGTATTAAACAGACAGACAGACACACACAAACACACACACACACACATATATATATATATAGGAACAGACAGACAGACAAAGCATTGAAAATTACTATTAATATTTTGATAGTATTTTTTAAAGTTAATTTCATTAACTTTATTTACACTGGTAAGATTATTAGTAAAATTAATAGTAAAATTTTCTCGAATTTTTATTTATAATTACATAAAATTGCAAACCATGATTAAATTTTGACTTGTATTTCTTTCATCTTAATTGCAGTGTATATATATATATATAATTTAGGATAATGTAGAAATAGAGTCAACGACATTTAATAACTGTCAGTTTTTTGCCTATCTATTTATTCGTACATCTTACTCAGTCGACTGGGGCTGAATACATCGACTGCATCTCTGCGAAGGGTTAAATCCACCTGCAATGAGTGTCCTAGTCATGACATTAAACAATTTGATGGCGAGGCTCCAGTAATGCTGGAGCTTTGGAGAATGTAGAGTGCCCCTTCATTGCTAACGCTGTGAGGTCTACACTGGCCCGGAGTGGTAGCACCTGATAGTGTCCTATCTATGGTTTGCTATTTAAAGTGAGTGCAAACAAATGAAATTATAAATTGAACTGTTAGAAATAGAACTGTTTGATCATTTAACTGTGCCTAATCAAATGAGTGATGTTTAATTGAATTGCTAGTGGTAAATAGCAATACTTGGAACCATTTGACTTTTACTCTTGCTAAATTGTAATGTTAGAATTAGAACTGTTTGATCATTTAACCGGATGTATCTATAAAATAAATAATATATTTGATATATATATAAAAACAGTTTTTGGCATTAAATAACCAACAATAGCTGATATGCCATATAACCAAACCAAACCTTATTCGAATATCTTTCGTTTTAATTCTATTGGTTTTCTTTCAACAAGTATCATTTTTGCGAGAACCTTGTCAACAACAAGAGCAATCATATTAACAGTAATATCAACTGATTTCATCAACATATTCTATATCTTTTATATATTACCCTCTGGACAGAGTGTCCTGATACTACATTCTGATACTAAACAGAGGTGTGGTTGTGTGATATTCTAGCTTAGCTGGCGACGATGAACTTAGCTGATTCAAGGCGGTCGCAAGATAACATCAGCAAAATGTTTTCACTGGAAAGAGAAATATAAAATATGATGGCAAGAATATAATTTATTGCTTATGGATAAGTAAGTAAATTTGGCGACCTTAGTCGAAGGTGACCAGAAGGCTCCTTTTCCAATAGCTACTACACTGGTTCGCAGATAAGATCAACAAATTACCGGAAAGAAAAAGGAAGTATGTAAGTTCCGATAACCAGCTATAAACAGAAAAATACGTGAGGCGAAGAGGATGTTCATACTTCTCCATGGGACTTGGAAAGGCAATATAAGGTCTGTAATTTTGGACTGAAGGCAGAGACCAGCTGGTCACTCAAGCAGACCAGTCAGCTCCTCGTGTGTGTTCTCAAGCCGTTGCACTACTTCACAATAAGGGTCCACGCCACAGAAGAAAGATATGTGCGAACCCTCTCTTACTGTATTACCACTATACCCAATCGTCGCTGTCGAAGAATAAACATATAAATTATATTTTTATATATCTACGAGTCTTTCGTTGTTTGTCCAGCGGTGCAATATACTACAGTTGCATTCATAAATAACCCAGTCATTTTGAACAGGAGTATCACCAACTCATTTTCACTATCCACTCATGCGTCTTCCTAAATTATGTAATCTCAAAGTTCGAACGCCCTTCCACATCCGTTGTCATCTGTTTCCTCCAATCATTTGCATGTCATTTCATATCCCACGACCTTGAGTTCAAGTGGGGTCGGATCAACATCTACCGCTAGAGGGTGTCAACATTCTCTGAACCAATGAGTACAACTTCCTATTCTCCGCACATGCAATTTATAACACTCTGTGAAAAGTAGATTAATAATTATTGTATCCGTCTGCTTATTTCATGTTATAGTTTTTGAAATACCCATGGCAATACAATGAATACAGGTACAACACTTTCATTCTAGCAAAAGTCAGAGGAATGACAGTTTGATCTAAACCAGAACTGAGTGATCCATACATGAATAATCCCGCCAAAAATGTCAGGAACTATATTGGTGTTGGGTTTATTTGTTTAATGGCATATCAACTCCTTATGAGTTATCTAAAGCTGAAATTTGATTAATTTCTAAATCTTTTATTAAAATCATAACTATCTTTTCAATTATCCATCGCATTTTTAAAAAAATGTACTTGTCTAAAACCCTTTGTTTGCACTGTAACATGATATCAAGTGTCCCAATCTAATACAAATAATTTGTACATGGTAATACGGTTTTAAGTGTTCATATCTAATACAAATAATTTTCACTTAGTTATATGGTTTCAAGTGTTCACATCAGATACAAATAATTTTGAAAATTCATATTGTTTCTGGCCCTGTTGTCTGGGATAGTAGAATACATCAACTGCATCTCTGCAGAGGAATAAGACACCCCTAACTAGTGTCCTGGTTATGACACTAAACAATTTGATGGTGAGGCTCCAGTAAAGCAGGAGCTTTGGGGAATGCGGAGTTCCACTTCATTGCCATCGCTCCCAGGTCCACACTGACCCGGAGTGGTAGCACCTGATTGAGTCCTATCAATGGGTTAAATAGGACTAAACAGTGAACTAATGCTAAACTGAATTGTTAGAAATAGAACTGTTTTTGAATTTAAACAGTGTATTTATGTGTATTTAAAATCAAACAGAAACTAAATTCAAAATCCTACTTTTTCTCCCAAAGTTTGTTTAATTTGAGGTTTTTCAACGTTCAGCGTTCCATTGTTAGAAATCTGTTATTTCTTTAAAAGGTCAACGAAAATTTGTTTCTGGTGGTAAATTAAGAAGATAAAGGCAAACAAATATAACTTCAATTGCATCTAATAATATTCTATAATGAGAAATATATGATAATAAAAACTAGATTACAACAATTTAGCTCGTATCAGTTTCTTTAACACTTTATTTGATAGAATCAATTAAGTCTCAGCGTCTGGCTTATTTTCAAAACGAGGTTTTTTGTGTGTTTGGAGGGAATTTTTATGCAGACTGACGTTATTTATTAAGGGAAAGTTTCTAAGACAAGAATGTCATAAGAAATATCAATCTAGAGCATATTCAGGAAGCAAACGCTCTTTTATACAGGTTTTATTGAATACAACAGACAATAATTCCTTATTCATGATGTTTTTGTTTTTGTTTTCGTTGTAGGACTCCGAAACAGTGTGGAGCAGAGCATCAGTTAATTAGGAGTGAAACCCCGAAACAGGGAGTTGGAAAGTTAGGATGATGATCAGATGAGTCAGCATTTTTTGTAGCAGTGTGAGATTTTCGCTAAGTTCTTGCGATAGCCATGAACATAAATATATACAGGAATACTTAAAAAGTGCCCACTTCACTTACTTTCGTTTGCAGTTCTAAACCCGAGTTTGTCTGTTTCTTCCTTTCAACTCCTGTTTGTTATTTTTTTAAGGTTTTTTTTTGTACAACCTGTAAAATGCCCACACGGCTGGGTGTGAGAATTAGCAACGGGGTCCACACCACTAGATGACAAACCAAACCAACAAAACCCGCCGTTTGTGGATTATTTCACAGTACTACCATTACAGGTCAGCATTTATTTGAGAGTAATGGCAATTAAGAGGTATTCCACACAGCCAAGATCTCCTGAACAGCAGCCTCACCATCAGATGAAGTTTAATGTTACACTCCGGACACACTTTTTTTTAGGGAGGGGGCTTACTGCTTAACAGTACATACTATCAGTCTTTTCCAAGCTCTGCTGATAGGACGTAACATATTCTGAGATTATGCGTGAAAGATATTAAAGAAAATTCTTCGAAAGGAATAAAACATAAAATGACGTCTTTTGTGCATTACGAATTAACAGATACTGTTCTTTACACATAGAGATTACACACTGGACAATGACAAAACTGAACTTTGCTTGACTCTTACTCTCGAGTGGGAATATCAAGAGATAGCATCAAGGAACTGTTTTTCGAACTGCCCACTTCATTGAGTTCTTGGAAATCTATTCATATCAGCGCTTATTACTCTAAATTAAAAAGGAATAAAATCATTTCCTTAATTATCTAGCGATATGATTTGGCCTCTTTGTTTAATAGCATATCAACCTTCGTGGTTTATTTAATGCCAAGGCCACCCTTGTAGAATAGTGCTGGTATCACTCAACCCAAAACTGAGGGATAAGGGGGTTCATACTTTTCCCGAGGGTATCAGTTCGAAAGTGAACGTAATAGCGCGACTGGAGTTCGAACTCGTTTACTTCAAGTCCAGAATTTTTGCCACAACATGATGGAGACACCTCCTGCTATATTATTAGATGACAGAACAGTGGCTAAATTCGGAGAAGGTTTGTTTTCTTGGTTTAAGGCCATTTCAACCTTCGTGGGTTATTTTATGCCAGGGCTACATGTGTAGAACAGTAGTGGTACTATTTAATACTTGGCTGGGAGGATAAGGAAGTTCATACCTTTCCCAAGAGTATTAATCTGAAAGTGAATGTAATAGCGCGACTGGAGTTCGAACTCACTTACTAGCAGATTACCCACTATTCCACGGGGACTTCCACTCTTTCTGATTGCTGTTATCGTGTTGTTTCTAGTTTGATACTGCGTTCCAATGTTGGATTTCTGTTTAACCCTTTCAAGTTTGCATTCAAAATACTCTCTTGGAACCCCATCAACTGTATTTATTGGTGTTTATGAAGCGCACTTTGAGTAACGGTTATCGTCGTAGAAAATGGAATCTGTGAACCGTGTTCTAATCCTGGATGCTATTGTTTGCATTTCAATTCACTCTTATGATATAGAGGAAAGCAAGAATATACCTTGTCTTTTGTCTCCAGCTATGGAGAAATACTAAGACAGACAGGATTCTTTAGCTGAGATACGGCTATAGGTTTCGGAGAAGGAAAATTCTGCTGTACTCTGCTTAAAAAAACTGACCTTTTATCCGTTCAATCCCGTTTTCGAATTTCAGGAGGCCAATACGCCAGTCTCACAAATCGTTTATTTTAAAACTAATAGCTTTTGATCGGTTAGCTCTTATGATGACGAAACCGACATTGTTTTTTGTTTTATTTTCTTATTTTGTTTTGTTTTTGTTTTTTGTTGTTGTTTTTTTATCTGTTTTATTTACTGCATATCAACTCTTTATTTAATGCCGAAATTTGATTCCTTTGTAAATATTTCATTATAAGATTTGAGAAGAGAGAGAAAGGCTTGATTTATTTGTTTAACTGCATATCAATTCTTTATGGGTTATTTGATTCATTTGTAAATGTTTATAATCATAAACATCAGAAAAATACTTTCAATGTTCTATTTCTATCTTTTTTAATTACACTTTTATTAGTTATAATCAATGAAATGTATTGTCAGCTTCTAAAGTCACACTCAATAAATTTTTTAAAACAAAAACCGTTAATAACTTAGTTCAAAGTAAATCAACATATACTACTTTAAAGAAATTAAAAACTTAACTAACTTTTTAATGACTTTTTTAATATTTTCTTTTTCAAGAAACCATTGTGATATCAGATGCTGAAGTGAAAGTGCGCGATTTTCATTGATATTTTTTTATCAAGGCCATGGAAGAGGACACTTGATGGCTTAGAAAACAGTATGCGGGCTTAAACCCGCAGGTATATTACTCATACCAGACAGATTAGATAAACATATAAAAAGACAGAAAATGAATAAATTGATGCTTGAGATAGCTAGCTAACAAGACAGATAAATTTATTTCATTTTTGTCCGTTTTACGGTAGATTAAACCTTGGGTTATTTAGATCCAAAATCAGGTCGCAGCTTCCCTACCCTTACGAAATTACGACAGTGTAAATCAAAACTTGCTCTTGGTCCCCTAAGTAACCACAGGAAATCTAATTGATTGATTTTTAAGGGTATGTCAACCCGTCTGGGGTTATTCTATGACAAGAGGTTGGAGAATAGCATTTATTGTAAGTTCACACTTATATTTTTGAGTAGTTATTTCTTAAGAACTTTTTTCACACGGTCCCATCGAATACTAATAATTTTTGATGAGATCCATAAATGGGACCCTAACAGGTACTACTACTCTGGGTTAGAGTAGACCAAAAAGTAATGGTAAAAAAGGTGTACTCTACAACCAAATCTCCAGAACTAGATTTTAACCACCAGATGAAGTTTAGTGTCATACCTCAGACGCTCCTTTGGGAAAACCTTACCCTGATGTAGGGGTAAGGTTCATTTACAGTCTTTGTATTCTAAGCCCTGCTGACGGGACTTGAAGAAAGTTTGGTGGCCATAGCTCCAGCAATCAATGACTGACAAAAAAAAGCCATTAGTGAATTATAAATTTGGTTTCTTTGTTCAATGGCATATCAACCTTCGTGGGTTTTTCAACGTCAAAGCCATCCTTGTAGAAGAACAGCAGTAAGACTGTTTAACCATAGCTTGGGGACCTTATCCCTTTTCCAAGGGTATTAGACCGAAAGTGAACGTAATAACGCGACTGGAGTTCGAACTCGCTTTATACAATGTCATAGGGTAGTACGTTATCCATTACGCCACGATTAATATTGAATTGAATTACTAGAGTTAGATTGCAATACTTGAAACCATTGAACAGTAGGCAAACAAATGAGCTCTGGCTCATTTAAAAATGTAACCAACAAACTATTCACTTAAAATTATGTGTAGATGGGCTTTGGCATTTAGTAATCGTCAGGAGTTGATAAACCAATAAAAATTGAAATTAATTTGTTGCCTTTCAATTTTGTACGAAAGGAATTTTGATTTACCTTGCGATCCTGTTCAGTAATTACTTACCCATGTCCATAGTAAGTTGATTACTCAAAATTAATTGCTCTTAGTTCGAACACATTCCAATCAATTGGGGGTGCTGCAGAATACACCGAAAGCATCTCTGCAGAGGAGAACGACCCCAGCCCCTAACGAGTGTCCTGGATATAACACTAAACAATCTTATGGCGAATCCCCAGTCCTAGAGCTTTGGGAAATGTGGAGTATAGTTTTACTGCCATTGCTCCCAGGTTCAATCTAGCCCGGAGTGGTAGAACCTGATAGGGTCCTATCTATGGGTCAAATAGAACTGTTTGATCATTTAGATTGTATGCAAACAAATGATTTATGCTAAACAGAATTGTTAGAAAGAGAGCTGCTTGATCACTTTACTATGAGTAAATAAATAACTGACTTTTACTTGAATTTTTACTGAGAGATAGCAATGATTGAAACTATTTACCTGTGTGCAAACGAAAGATTAATATTGAATAGAATTATATGTGTTAGACCGTTGTAATTAAGACCATTCAAGTGATATAGTATGAAACTGTGCCATTATATTTTTTAATGTCTTCCATGTCCTCATATCCCTTCCTCCTCAGTCCGCTGGGGCTATAGAATACACCAAGTGACTCTCTACAGAGGGGTAATACTCCCCTTCCCAAATGAGTGTTCTGATATAACAGTAAACCATCTTATGATGAGGCTCCAATCCTAGCGCTTTGGGAAATATGGAATATTGCTTCATTGCCATTACTCCCGGGTCTACTCTGACTCGGAGTGGTAACACTTGATAGGGTCCTATGTATGGGTCAAATAGAACTAATTGACATTTAAACTGTGTGCAAACAAATGACTTTGACTAATTTGAATTATAAAAATAGAATTGCTTGATTATTTAACAGCGTGTAAACGAATGATGATGTTTAACTGAATTGTTAGTGTTACATAGAAATACATTAAATCATTTAATACTATTAGTGTTCGATAGAATGCTTGAAATCATTTCACATTGTGCAAACAAATGAGTTTTTGCTATTTTAAAATGTTACCTGCAAATTATTCACTAACAAATCATATGTATTTAATAAATATGTATAAGGAGGATTTGGCATTAAATAACCTACAATGATTGATATGTTATAAAACTTAACCAAACCAAATCAAATCATATATATTAGATATATATCTATAAAGAAGATTTGGCATTGAATGACCAACATTGTTTGATACGCCATAAAACCCAACCAAACCAAATCATATATATTTAATATATATGTACAAAGAGGATTTGGGATTAAATAACCTACGAGGGTTAATATACCATAAAACCCAATCAAACTAAATCATATATATCTCTATATATATGTACAAAGAGGATTTGGCATTAAATAACATACAATAATTGATATCATAAAACCCAACCAAATCAAATTATATATATATATATATATATATATATATATATATATATATATATATATATATATATATAAAGGATTTGGAATTAAATAACCTACAATGTTTAATATGCAATAAAACCCAACCGAACCAAATCATATATATTTAGTATATATCAACAAAGAAGATTTGACATTAAATAACCTTCAATGGTTGATATGCCATAAACCCAACCGAACCAAATCGTATATATAAAATATATACGTATAAAAAGGATTTTGCTTTGCATAATCTACAATGGTTGATATGCCATAAAACCCAACCAAACCAAATCGTATATATAAGATATATATGTATAAAAAGGATTTTGCATTGCATAACCTACAATGGTTGATATGCCATAAAACCCAACTAAACCAAATCGTATATATAAAATATATATGTATGAAAAGGATTTTGCATTGCATAACCTACAATGGTTGATATGCCATAAAACCCAACCAAACCAATCAGAAGAAAACGGTTAGTGGTGTGTCATGGCCTACTTTTATGGTAAATCATTTATCATTCCTAGAGTTGTTTTGAATATTGGCATAGTTTCCAGAATGACAGCGGACACGTTTTCCCTTTATTTTATCAACGAACCTTCTCTAGATTGATTGGATAGGGAGATAGAATAGAATAGAATTTCCAGTTGTTCTTACACATGCTGTTAAAAATTGGGGATCATTTGAACGAGAATTGGTCAAGTTATTTGATTGCGAAATGATATAAATTTTTCTGAAACACTGCATGATAACGCCTCAATGATATATAGTTAGCACTTCATAGATAAGATATTTCATGGGTGTATCGTGATGATTCTACTTATAGAGTCTAGGAATATATAAATTTAATGAATACGATGAATGATTGATCTATGTAGAATCATATAAGTCGGAATAGAAGAAGAAGAAGAAGAAGAAGAAGAAGAAGAAGAAGAAGAAGAAGAAGAAGAAGAAGAACAACAACAACAACAACAACAACAACAACAATTATCACGACACCATTGCTTCTCCAGCAGTGTCCCGCACGAACTCATAAGTGACATTCTTCTATAGATGTGCCATAGCACATGACCGACAAGCAAAAACTGATTTACATCATCTCAGCGAACACAGGAGTGATGAATGATAGGGATGGATAGAGAGAAAGAGAGAGAGAGAGAGAGAGAGAGAGTCAGGGAAACCCGTGCTATCAGTGCGACTTGATGATGATGATGATGATGATTAATACTTAAATGTAGTTACTCAGTACATAGAATTCAGACTATCCAGAAATCAGTACTGTGTATTATGACTAAGTAATCAAGGGATTGTCTTATTGAAAGGTTGGTTGGTTTATTGGGCTTTATGGCATATCAACCTTTGTTGGTTATTTAACGCCAAATCCATTTTTATCTAAATAATCTGTTCTTTTTAAAACAATTCAGTTTAGCATAAGTACACAGTTTAATGATCAAAAACATTTCTATTTCAAACTATTCAAGCAGTTATGTGTAACAATTCAGTTAAGTGTAAATACAGTTTTAATGTCGAAAAAACAGTTCTATTTGAAATAATTCAGTTAAGCATAAGCACGCAGTTTAAATGTAAGTACGGTTTAATAGTCAAAAACATTTCTATTTCAAACAATTCAGTTCAGCATTAGTATGCTGTTCTATTTAACCCATAAATAGGACCCTATCAGGTGCTACCACTCCGGGCCAGAGTGGACCTGGGAGCGATGGCAATGAAGGGGTACTCCGCATTCCCCAAAGCTCCGGCACTGCTGGAAGCTCACCATCAGATTGTTTAGTGTCATATCCAGGACACTCGTTGGGGGGGGGTCTAACCCCTCTGCAGAGAAGCAGTCGGTGTATTCTACAACCCCAGCCGACTGGGCAAGTCTTATTGAAAGTAGCATTAGAATGGTGAAGTGTTCTATGTAAAACAAGTTTTGTTGGAGAGGGGATGCTGTATATCTATGATGAAAGAAGCAACTTAACGTATTATCTATCATCGGTGTTGTAAGTTTACCTGCCCTACGACTCACAACACTTTACTCACAGATGTTCAGAATACTTGTCGTACTTTTGGATGTCATGAGATCAAATATGCGTTCACATGTAGAGATAATTCTAGCAAATAAACAAATTAAGAGTACATACATTTGTTCCTTTTAGTATTTCAATGATACCTTCTTTCTATATATCCATCAGTCGGTTTGTTGCATGAGTAGATAGATAGATAGATAGATAGGATGAATGAATGAATTAATGTTTAGATAGATACAGACAGACAGAGAAACAGATTAAAGTGGCAAATAGATTAGATAGATAAAGAGATGGACAGGATGAATGAATGGATGTTCAGATAGATAGACAAGTAGATTAGAGAAAGTAATTTACTAATCTTTTTGGTTAGATGTGGCACAAGACAATATGAATGGGACACCCAATGAGACTCGAACTCACTCGTATAGGTTTACTAGTCTAACTTGCTAACCATTACACCATCGAGGCACCCAAAATAGATTAGTGATAGATAGTTTGGTTGCTTTGTTTAATAGCAAAGCCATCCTCGTAGAAGGCCAGTAGTCATAATATTTAACTCATAACAGCAGGAATAAGGGGTTTCATACATTTCACGAGGGTATTTGTCCGAAAGTGAACGCAATAGCTGGATAGGAATTCTAACTCGCTTACTACTATGTCGCAGACCATTACTTTAACCATTACGCCACCGGGCCTCAGATAGATAGATAGATAGATAGATAGGAACAGGCTGAGAAAAGACAAACTCATGACTTCCTAGAAGACATCATATACAATCCAATGTTATACAAAATAACATAAATATGAATATGTTGCCGTCCAATAATTAGAACACCCCTATGCAAAATTCCATATCGTAAGTATATTTTCAAAGCAAAATCTTTTTTCTTGGTCACAGGGTTTTATTACTATTACTGCTGTTATCAAGTAGTGACCCATTTCAACGCTGAATAGGTTCATCGCTGTTTATGTAATGTTATGGCCGCCTCCCACCACCAGTAAACCTAGTGTCCGGCAATGTAACCGACAACTAAAAGGTACAAGAAACAGTCACACACGAGAGGTGGGGATTTTTTAAAAGGATCAGTCAGTTAGTTAGCTACTGGCGGATTGACAGTTAAGAACCTACATTTCGGGACTAGCCAAAGCGTCTCCCTGAATTGGAAGTGGGTTATGATTTATTTAATAATAGATCTTCCTTCATCGACTCGATAATACCACTTCACGTTTCTCTGCTTTTTGAGACCGATCCAGAAAAAAGTTGCAATGTTGATAATAAAGTGAGCGGTATTTTTCGGTGACTACTTGTCTGACTTTTTCCTTTTCTTGATGTGACCATCTCTTCATGTCCACAAACGACTGATTTTTTTCAACAAAGTTTCAGTACTGTTACTGCAGTTACTAAGTGGTTCCTCATCTGAGTGCTGGATCTTTGCTGCTTAACTTTGTGTAATATAATTAGGGACTCCAGTTGATTGTTTTAATAGTAAGTTGGTTCCAAGCTAGATTTAGAGGTTGACCACAGGACGGTGAAAAAAGGATGGACATATATGAGAAAATGATTCGAGCCAGGGGAAGAGAGGGGGGCACAATGGTGGAGGAAGCGAATGGAAAGGAGAACGAGGAGAAATTCCCAAAGTCTTGGTCGGAATAGCAGCGGGCACCCGGGTAAAAAATAGAAATGTATCAGCAGTAAATCGGTGATTAGTTCTGATTGGTTGGAAGAAACTCAAACGAATAAGCCGTTAAAAGTGGGCGCAGGATAGTAAACAGGAAAAGCGAGGTAATTGGGGACTAGCCACGGAGATGTGAAGACGGGCCGAAAATTAGACACCTATTTGGGTTTAGCTCCGTGAAGTGTCTCACATCCGCAGCGGGGATGTGAAGACAGGACTCCGAACAAGCACGTGTAAGAACTACAACAGAAAACGAGTAAGATAATTTCAAGGTCTGTGTCTGCTCCCTCTTTTCTTACGATAGTTTATTTCTCTTTATCTACCAAAAGCGGTTGACTCATTTTCTATACTGTTTCACTTCTCCACGACTATGAATGAGAGGTAGTAGCGAATAAACTTCGTATTAAACGAGTCTACGCACGGAGTTTGTGTGGTAGTCGCTTCTTCTCACGGTGAGGTTACAACGGGGTCCGACTAAACTTAAGGTGCAGTGCTAAACTCATAGACCAGTTAGAACCGTGGTAGTACAAACGTCTAGTTGCTGTTGTAGTATTACAAATATCTATTTGAGAACCGTGCCGTTATATTTGGCGATCAGACCGAAATTTATGCTTTTAGTAAAATACTACTTATTGTTGTAATAAATGGACAAAGAGCTTCAAGTTCAATTGATAAAATTGTAACACTGGGAATTTCTACTAATCTGACGGTTGGTTGATTGTATTTTATGGTATATCAACCTGCATAGGTTATTCAATGTATATCCTGTTAATGCATATATATATATATATATATATATATATATATATATATATATATTTGCCAACCCCTCCACTCGGGCAGGATATGACACAAGGTCAATTGTTAAGCGGAGTTTACAGGTTTGAATTCAGAGTTTTCCTTCTCCCAGACTAGTTGTCTCACCAAGGCTAAAGAACCTAGTCTGCCCTACTATTTACCCATAGCTGGAGGGAGAATAATTGGATTCATACCTTTCCCAAGGGTATCAGTGCTATGTGAAATGCAATCAGTCTAGTCCAGGATTTGAACTCGTGTCGCCGTGTCCATATATATATATATATGTGTGTGTGTGTGTGTGTGTGTGTGTGTGTGTGTGGTTTATAAGGGAATAGATTGTAGGTAACATCACTTTTAAACGTGCTAGAATTAATTTATTTGCATACAGTTAAAGGGCTTTAAGTATTGCTGTTTAACACTAATAATTCTATTCAACATTATTCATTTGTGTAGGCATGATTAATTGGTTCCAAGTATTGTTATGGGATTCTAATAATTCAATTTAACATCAATCCTTTATTTGCACTCAGTTAAATGGTTCAAGTATAGCAAATGATTAAGCAGTTCTTTTTAACCTATTGATAGGACCCTTACAGGTACTACCACTCCGAGGCAGAGTAGACCTGGAAGTAACGGCAATGAAGGAGTACTCCACATTCCCCAAATATCCAAGACTGGAGCCTCGCTATCAGATTCAGTTTAGTATCATATCTAGGACATTCGTTGAAGTGGAGGTCTTACCTCTGAGTAGAGATGCAGTCGGCATATTCTAAAGTATCAGCCGATTGCAATGCTACTAATCTGAGATGAATAAAAGAAAACAGCATTATAGTCTTTAAAAAAAGAGGTCTGAATGGATGAACACTTTTCTAAGCTTGCCGATGCAAAGATTGTCGTTGTTTTTTTGTTTTTGTTTTTTGTTTTTTTTTTGTTTTCTTTTATTGTTTATTTTGTTTGTTTGTTTGTTTGTTTGAAATAATTTATAGCACTAACTTTTTTGACGACTCGAGTTAATTGTCTCACACAACACACGATCTAAAGCAAACGGTAAAGTCTTCAATTATTTACCACGCACCAGATCGGTCTCCATGCCGATGAAAAGTCCTCTTGTCGAAAATAGACCCCCATGACATTTAAATTAGACAAACCATCCCGTTTGTTAAATACGGCTTAATGTCTATAGTATCATTTGTCTTTATAAAGTCTTCGGGTTGCGTCTAATTTCAAAGTTCAGTGAAGAGTGACACATTCAACACTTGACCCTCAACAGAATGGAAATACAGAAAATGTGAATATGATCTACGAGTTGTTTTCAAGTTAACTAAGTTATTCTCACCCTATCTATTAAGTAATTCAATCGATCTATCTATCTATCTATCTATCTATCTATCTATCTATCTAAGGTATTCTCACTCTTTCTGTCTATGAAGTCGTTCTCTCTGTCTATCATATTATCTAATTATCTATCCATCTATCGATCAATTGATCTATCAATTTATTCTCTCTCTCTCTCTCTCTCTCTCTCTATATATATATATATATATATATATATATATATATATGTGTGTGTGTGTGTGTGTGTGTGTGTGTGTGTGTGTGTTTATTGCCCAGTGGGGCTGTAGAATACGCCGACTGCTTCTTTGCAGAGTGGTAAGATCCTCTCACCGAGTGTCCTGATATGACACTTAACAATCTGATAGTGAGGCTCAAGTAATGCTGGAGCTTTGGGGAATACAGAGTACACCTTCACTGCCATCGCTCCAAGGTTCACTCTGGCCCGGAGTGGGAGTACCTGATAAGGGTCCTATCTGTGGGTTAAACAGAATTAAACCGTGGTTTGAGTTTACTGGTTTTGGCATTTAAACTGCGTATTTATACTAAATTGGATTGTTTAAAATATAACTGTTTTGACATTTAAATATCGTACTTATGCTGAAAAGAACTGCTCGAAAGAGAATTGTTTTGACATCTAAACTGTGTACTTGTGCTAAACTGAATTATCTGGAATAAAACTGTTTTGACATTAAGTCTGTGTATTGCCCAGTCGGCTGGAGCTGTAGAATACACCGAGTAAGACACCTCCCCACAATGAGTGTCCTAGATATGACATTAAACAATCTGATGGTGAGGTTCAAGTGATGCTGGGGCTTTGAGGAATGCAGAGCACCCATTCATTGCCATTGCTACCTTGTCCGCTCTGGCCCGGAATGGTAGCACCTGATAGAGCCCTGTCTATTGATTAAATAGAATTAAACTGCGTACTTATGCTAAACTGAATTATCTGAATTAGATCCGTTTGACTAAACTGAATAGCTTGAAATATTTCGGACAATTAAACTGTGTACTTACATTTAAACTGCGTACTTATGTTAAACTGAATTATTTGAAATGGTACTTACGCTAAACTGAATTGTTTAATATAGAACTGTTTTGACATTTAACAGTGTGTAAACAAAATCTATACTTATACTAAACTGAATTGTTTGAATTAGAACTATTTGACTAAACTGAATAGCTTGAAATAGAAATATTTTTGACAGTTAAACTGTGTACTTACGCTAAACAGAACTTCTTAAAATAGAACTGTTTTAACATTGAAACTACTTATGCTAAACTGAATTGTTCAACATAGAACTGTTTTGACATTTAATTGTGTGTGGAGAAAATCTATAATCATACTTAACTGAATTGTTTGAATTAGAATTATTTGACTAAACGGAATAGTTTGAAATAGAAATGTTTTTGACAATCAAACAGTGTACTCATGCTAAACTGAATTGTTTGAAATAGAACTGACTCTTTGTATAAAAATGGATTTGGCGTTAAATAACCTACAAAGGTTGATATGCCATAACACCCAAACAACCAATCAATCTATATATATATATATTGTCATGTTTTCCTCTTTTTAGGATGTATATTTCTTTCTTTCTTTCTTTCTAATTTTTCTATTTCTTTCTTTCTTTTTTCCACCTCCTCTTCAATTTGCCTTTTTTTCTTCTCATTTTCCCCCGTCACATATTTTTTTCTTCTCTCTTCGCGTTTTTCTTACTTTTTTTCCTTTCTCTCTTTCTTCTCGATCCCTTTTCTCCACCATTTCTTATATTTCCTTCTCTTTCTTTTTAAAACTTTTTTCTTTTTCCTTAATTACTCTTCCCTAATTTTTGGCCAACTTCATTTATTTTATCTTCAATTTCTTCCTCAAATTTTTCTTTTTTTCTTCCCAACTTTCTTCTTTCTTTCTTTCTTTCTTTCCTTATGAACAATTATTGTCTTTCTTACTTTTCTTCTCAGTTATTTCCTCATTTTTCTTTCTTTTCTTCTCTCTTTCTTTCTCATTTGTGTCTTTCCTCAATTCTTTCTTTCTTTCTTGCTTTCTTTCTTTCTTTCTTTATTTTCTTTCTTTCTCTACTATTTCATCCAATGTTATTATTCATATTCTCTGATCATCAAACCTCAAAAGCATTGAATCTCCGATAAATTCTCGAAATTAAGGAAACAGATATTGTCATCAGATAAAAAGACAAAGTCCGCCATTGTCACCACAAAATAAAATGACTGTTATTCGACTGAAAAGGTTAAAACAATTTTCCGAAAACAGAAGCCGTGCCAAATTTGCTTTTGATGAGCTAACAAGGTTAGCAAGATTATTTGGAATCATTTGTACTTTTAACCGATCATTTTGAAACTGTTTTGATGCTTTTTATTGTTCGCAGATCTGATTTTAGGATTTGGTAGATTATCTCTCTTTTGTGAAGACAACCATAGTTGTCTCCCCCTGGATCAGTAACACACACACACACATAGACACACACATAGACACACACATATAGACACACACATACACACACACACACACGCATATATATATATATATATATATATATATATATATATATATTATAACAGTGTTGGTTGTCACTAAATCACTTTGTAGGTTTGTGTTGTACCAAGTATAATATATATATATATACATATATATATATATATATATATATATATATACATTTATATATATATATATATATATATATATATATATATATTGAAAAAAACTCTACCCAATAGTGTTGTGTCATAATTCTATAAAATTTCAAGTACAACTATTACCGCGTTTGTCTTTCATTACACTCTCACAGCAGATTAACTACCGCAGTTGCCTGCAAACGAAATGCATAGGCTTATAAGAACCATAATTTGGAAGTCGTTTAAAAATAAATAAATGACTTTAAACCACGATTATCTGGTGAAGGAGTTTTGCCTAATATTCGTTGCCCTTACCTCCCATCAATTCTTTTTTTTTTAAGTTTTATGTATGTTTAGATTTAAATTTATTAATAAGTTTGTTTCTGTACATGCATGGTTAATCGTCATCTCTTAATTTTCTTCCTGACTGGTGTTATTTTGAAGTACCGGTGGGTATAACTTATATATTACTACGTTAGAAAGATTGCTTTGGTTTGGTTTGGTTTGGTTATATGCCATATCATCCATTGCAGGTTACTTAATGCCAAATTCATTTTTATACATATAAACAGTTCTATTTCAAACAATTCAGTTTAGCATAAGTACACAGTTTTTTTCTATTTGATCCATAGATAGGACCCAATCAGGTGTTACCACTCCGGGTCAGAGTAGACCTGGGAGAGATGGTAATAAAGGAGTTCTCCAAATTCCCCATTGTTCCACCGTTACTGGAGTCTCGCCATCAGGTTGTTTAGTGTCATATCAAGGACACTCATTGGGATGGAGAGCTCTTACTTGTCTGTCGTAATGCAGTCGGGGTATTCTACAGCACCAGCCGACTGGGCCAGCATTAGAGAAAGTTGCCCTTGTTTGTGTAGAAGCGATCATCGCCTTGTTTACATTTGTGAAGATGTTTTCAGTTTACTTTAAATACCATTAAAGCACTGGAACTTCACTAGCCAGCAACCTCAATCTGACCCTTGACCTTATAATACGCAGAGTGATTTTCTCAGACCTTTTTTGTAGGAAAGAACTAATATTCTTTCTTTGTTTAATGGCATATAAACCATCACGGGTTATTATTACTAAAATCATCTTTGTAGAAGAACGGTACAGATTCTATTTACCCCATAGCTAGGGGAATAAGAGGGATCATACCTTTCCCAAGAGGTATTAGTCCGAAAGAGAACGGCTGGAATACAAACTTGCTTTCTTCGAGACCGCAGCCTAGCACTTCAGGCTTTAAGCCAAAAGGACTCTCTTAAATATGCTATCAGGCACTATAATCAGAATCATACCATTTTTCTTAAGAGCTATAAGTCAAAACTTTTTAAACTCTTAAAACAAACAATACTGTAAGGTGTGGTAAATAATATTCTGTTTATATTTGTGAGAAAAGTTCTCGAATAAAGATAGATGTGCATTTGAATATACTAACTCCAGTCTGAAAAAAGAGATAACGAAGACATTATACAAGTCTCGTGAGATTTGAATATTTAGCGTTGTATGAGATATTCGTGTCTCCCAACTTACCACTCGTCTCAATATCAAAGCATATCAAAGCATTCTTTCTTTCTTTCTTTCTTTCTTTCTTTCTTTTATTTCACACGACAGAAAGTCAGAAAAAGAGGAAGGTAGACTGAGTGCTTGACAAATTGAATGAGAATACATTAAATTCAAATCCATGAATAAAAAAAGTGATAATGAGAAAGATAAAAATAATAAATAAATATATAACTGAACAACAGAGAGTTGGGTAGGAGTCCCCGTGGCGTAATGACTAAAGTGGTGGACTGCGCCCTTGAAGTAAGTGAGTTCGAACTCCAGTCGTTCTCTTATGTTCACTCTCAGACTAGCATTCTTGGGAATAGAACGAACCCTCTAATCATAGCAGCGATTGATCAAATAGTAACACTGCTGCTCTTTTACAAGGATGACTTTGACATTAAATAATCCATGAAGGTTGATATGCCATTAAATAAAGAAACAAAAACCGAATTGGATCAATAGAGTGTGAGATAAGCGAATGAAAGAGAGAACCATAGAAAAAACTTGAGAAATAGAAAAGTGAGAAAGATGAAATAAAAGTGAGGGGAACAAAATATAGGCGAGATAAAATACAAGTGAGAGAGAGAGAGAGAGAGAGAGAGAGAGAAAGTGAGAGAGAGAGAGAGAGAATACAAACTAAGGAGAAATACATGAGAGAGAAAATGTTAGGCACGTAGAAGCGTTAAGAAGAGAATAAGATGAGAAGATTGTCACATCGAACATTGACCTGAAAATCAGGTTAATTCCCGCGTGAATTTTTTTTTTTATCATCGGCAGCCACAGAGGAGTAGTACGTGTTGTATTCTTTTGTTGCAGCCGATTTACAAAGAGTACAATACTCATAACTGAACAAAGAGTACAAAACTCGAAAATAGACAAAGAATACAGCAATCAAAATCGACAAAGAGTACTGTACTCAAAAATGGAAAAAGAATACAGTACTCAAAACTGAACAAAGGGTACAGTACTCAAAAATCGACAGAGAATACAGTACTTAAAAAGGGAAAAAAAGAATACTGTACTCAAAATAGAACAAAGAGTACAGTACTTAATACAGACTGAACAAAGACTACAGAATTCAAAAATGGAAAAAGAATACAGTACTCAAACATGAATAAAGAGTACAGTGCTCAAAAAGAAAAAAAAAACGAATACAGTACTCAAAATTGAACAAAGAGAGCAACATGAAAAAAAACAAAAAAACAAAGGTTACAGCTTTGAGAAATAAGCAAGTTTGATTTCGGTTTGGTTTCTTTGTTTTACGCCATATCAAACTTCTCGGATTAATGACAAAACCATTTTTAAAGAAGAACAAATGAGCAGGATACTGGTCTCAAAATAATGAAAATTTATGCTTTTCAGACTATATCACAGTGATTCTATTAATTGTTCTATTTGGTACTCACTTAAAGATCGTCTTATTCTGCGCCTATCTCAACATCAAATCACTTTCGACATAGGAAATTCATATTATGTTTATTAGAAATAAATTAATAAATTCGATATTATAAATTTCAATTATAGTTATTCGATTAAATGATTTTAAATAACGATGCAACATTGACGGAACTTTTCTTTTAATTGCAAAAATTAATCAGTTAAAGGGCATAAAAGATTTTTAAAAGTCATCAGTTAAAAAAGTATTAAACATTTTTAAAAACATTCATTTCAAACCATTTAAATTCACTTGTGAATTTTTTAAATCATCATATTATTGCTTAGCCTATTTTATGAAGGCGGACTGAAAAGTTCATGTGATGATGTCATATCTGTTGTTGATTACTTTTTTAGCAAGCACTTGATTGTCATTACTCTCAAGTCCGCTCCTATCTCGAGTGATAGAGCTAGTTAGAGTCCAGTCTATAGTTTAAACAGACCTGTTCTAATTTAACTGCGTGCAAATTATTTGTATTAAGAATAGTTACTTGAAACTATAGTTGTATACTAAAAATTATTATTATTTGTTTCTTAAAACCATATTGTTGTGTTACGACACCGAATAGACGTTTGATCCACCTCGGTTCTAAAGGGTGTATCAGCGTAGCACTACTCCTTAAGTTTCTGTCAGACCTCAGTTGTAACCTCGCTGTGAGAAAAAATGACAAACGCACAAAACACCGTCTGTGGGTTCACTGATACAAAAAATCATTTGCTACTAACCTCATTCGTAGTCATCGAAAAAAGAGAAACAGAGAATGAAATGAGTCAACTGCTTTAAATAGACAGTGATAAATAAACCGCTGCTGGACGAGAGAGCCAGACACAGACCTTGATATTATCTTTCTTGTTTTCTGTTGTAGTTCTCCAGGTGCTCAGGTTGCTTCTTCACGACAACCTGGCCCAAAGCACTGATTTAGGTTGGCCCCTACGCGAAGCTCATCCAGAGTGGGTGCCGTAATTTTCAGCCCGTCTTTACATAGCAAACAAGAATCAAGTGATTTAGTTACGGTCAAATTGATTCCGTGAACTGACCGTAAATCAGTCACTTGATTCTTATTTGCTAAAACATTTTGGTGGCTGAAACGTTCGTTCTGCACTAAAGTAGGAAATCTGGGCCGTTGGCCTGATCACGTGTCTGTCTGATTCGTATTCCGTAACAACTAATCAATTGGTTGGTTATTTATTTATCTTTTTATTTATCTATTGTTTAATGGCATTTCAACCTTTATTGGTTATTTAATATTAAAGCCATTCTTTTAGAAGAACAACAGAGGTATAATTTAACCCATGGTTAATTGGATAAGGGGTTCACACCTTTCCTATGAGTATTAGTCCAAAAGTGAACGCCATAGCACGATTGGAGATCGAACTCGCTTACTTCGCGGTCGTAGTCCAATACGTTAACCATTATGCCACAGGGACTTCCTCCTCCTACTAATGAGTATTTTGGTTCATTTCCACTTCGTTCTTTGAGGAATCAGCACTGAAGGAAAACGAGCAAGAATTCTGTACAAAAAGCCAGTGATTTTAACTATTTGTATTGCACTATTTTTACTTAACGCAAAAATATAAAATATGCAAACATCAAATTCCTCTTGGGTCATGTTGACAACACCCGAATTCGTTAGTAACTAAAAAATTCAAAATTCGAAAAAATTATTATTATTATTATTATTATTATTATTATTATATTGCTTGCTCAATATTGCTCGCGGCATCAAGTCCAGGAGGCAACACCCCACAAAACAGCAGATGTACAGCCACCAACCACTCATCACGAAAACTATCAAAGTTAGACGAACCAGACATGCAGGACACTGCTGGAGAAGTAAGAACGAACTCATAAGCGATATACTCCGGTGGACCCCTTCACATGGACGAGCAAAGGCAGGAAGACCAACTAAAACCAATATACAACAGCTCTGTGCTGATACAGGATATAGCCTTGAAGACCTCCTGGGAGCGATGGACGATAGAGACGGGTGGCGAGAGAGGTTCTTGCAGGGCGACATGATGATATTGATCATTATTATACAGGGTTACCCAAATAACTGTACACGTAGGCGAAAACGCTTTTTTTCCCCAAATAATTCTATTATTAGCAAGCGAATTCCCAACAGATAACTTTGCACGAGATCTGGCAGAAGACTTGGTCATTTCATAATATGCTCGCAACACTCACATCCTTGGTCGCTTTGCTAAAAGATTTGCGCGCTCATAACTTCACTATACAGAATTTGAAATATCGTCATATAATCTCATAGACTGTGTATCATCACAAAATGTGAAAAGTCATGTCTTGTATTATCTCTGGGCAAAGAAAAATTAAACATTTTTCTATATTTTCTATAGCCACTAGATATAAAATAGTGGTTTAACTAGTACGCTTTTACACAAACTTTTCTGGTTTAATTTTCTTCTTATATATATATATATATATATATGGAGGTGCCCGTGTTGTAATGGTTATCGTCGTGGGAAATGGATACTGCGACACGAGTTCAAATTCTGGACGAGACTGATTGCATTTCACATAGTCCCAATACCCTTGGGAAAGGTATGAATCCAATTATTCTCCCTCCAGCTATGGGTAAATAGTAGGATAGACTGATTTCTTCAGCCTTGGTGAGGCAACTAGTCTAGGAGAAGGAAAACTCTGAATTTAAACCTGTTAAACTCCGCTTAAAAATTGACCTTGTGTCATATCCTGCCCGAGCGGAGGGGTTGGTAAATATGATATATATGTATGTGTGTGTGTGTGTGTGTGTGTGTGTGTGTGTGTGTGTGTGTGTGTGTGTGTGTGTGTGTGTAGTTGGGCAGCAATCCTTCATTTAAATCTGTTTGATTAAATAATAAAGACACATGTTATCTATATAATTTTGTTAGGATCCTCTCAAGTTTCCTGACAAGTGCTTTGGTTTAAGGTTGGAGTTGGTAGATGAATTTACAGAAATTATCCTGAGCGCTTTCGGACCTTTCATACGCCATCACCAGAGGTTGTTTGCAAATATAAATATCGTGTTTTTAAAAAGTATTTAGTTTTTTATAACATTAAAACCAAAACACTTGTCAGGAAACTTGAAAGGATCCTAATATAATTATATAGACAAAATGTGTCCTTATTATTTAATTAAACATGCATATATGGATATATATAATTTTGAAAACGTGACACTGTAGAAAGAAACCAAATACATTTCAGTTTTTCTGATTTAAAAAAAAAAAAAACAATAAGATCAGAATTGAATCCTTGAAAATGACCTTTGATGATAGAAACTGTTTGGGAAGAAGAATTCGAATAATCTTTGTACAACACCGAACCTAAGAGGAGGAGTCTCGTGTAAAGATAAGAAGAATCTATTTAAAATATCAAAAAGAACTATGTCTTTGTTTTTTCAACAAACGTATCAGCAAAAGAGACTGCTGCCTAAAATTAGTGTATATATATATATATATATATATATATATAAGAGTACGTGTGTGTATGTATGTGTGTGTGTGTGTGTGTGAGTGTGTTTGTGTATGCGCGTGCATAATGGCTGTCACATCGGACTCAAGTATAACCATCGCATTCATAAAAAAAGAACATGTCACTGATTTTTCACGAAACGTGTCGGCAAGAGAGATTGCTGCCTAAATCTAACTTTGATATACTTTGATGTGTGTGTGTGTGTGTGTGTGTGTGTGTGTGTGTGTGTGTGTGTGTGCGTGCGCGCATGCTTGTATCTGTGTGTGAGAGAGTGTGTGTGTGTGTCTCTGTCTGTCTGTCTGTCTGTCTCTGTCTCTCTCTCTCTCTCTCTGCATTTTCTTAAAGAATAATTTACTATGCCATGAATGGATTTGCTTTTTCAAGCCAGCAAAAGATTTAAACCTTCTAGCACCAATTTGGCGCGCTCGCTCGCACGCACACACATACACCCACACACACACACATACATATATAAACTCGCACACACGCACAAACACGTATATATATATATATATATATATATATATGTCTGGGAGACTGGGGTTCGATCCCAGGTCGAGTCATACCAAAGTCTTAAAAAATGGTACTTGATGCCTCCTTGTTTAATACTCAGCATTATAAGAGTAAGTGGATCAATCTAGGAAAAGGAGTAGCGCCCTTCCTCGGGGAAGTAACTATTGAAAAGGGAGCCTTCGGGTCATCCTCGACTCCAGTCGGCCAGCTTACTTACTATGTATATATATATAATAACTTATACGTTTCGTTCAAGCAAAATTTACTTTCATCAAGGAACCAAGTCTCACTAAGAAAGCACTTATATATATAACAAAATTATTACCAAAATTGCAATGTGTAATTTTCCATTTCTTTAATTTTTAGCTTTATCATATTTATTCTGCGTTAATTATGTAGGATGTTATCAAATTGAATAGGCGTTTTCGAAAATTATTTAAAAACTATTTAATATATTAACAATCACGACACAGTTTTGTACAGAGTAACACTTGAAACTTATTACAGTAACTTATAGCCGACTCAATGCTGAAAACTAGAAGCTCCGTAAAATATATATTAATCTTCACAATGCTCCAGTCGTTCCATATAATAATTATCAAATATATTTTAGTCATGGTCACTTATATTTTGAGGGGGTGTTCTCGTGGTGTAATGGTTTAAGCGATGGACTGCGGATTCGTAATAAGCGAGTTCGAACTCCTGTCGAGCTATTACGTTCACTTTCGGGCAAATACCCTTCGGAAAGGTAGGAACCACCTTATCCTCCCAGCTATGGGTTAAATAGTACCATTACTGTTCTTCTAGGGAAATGGCTTTGGCATTAAATAACCTACAAAAGTTAATATGCCATTAAAACGAAACCAAAAAAAAAAAAACTTAGATTTTGAAATCACAGCAATTAGTATGGAATTATTTTCAACCATTTCTGTAAATTTTTCAAAATAATATGGCAAGATATTTGCAACTCTTGACCAACTTCCCGTGTGGATTTCTTTTATTTGGACAGGTAATCATGAACACGCTCCATTTGATTTTCGGATACTGATTTTCTCCTATGATTTTTAGCTTTACGCAAATATCTTGTCTTAAAATTCTTGGACCAATCGTAGATTTGTAGAAACATGTTCTAAAATGCAATTTCCCGACTATAAGAGAATTTGTTTTGTTTAATACCTTTTTAATAGGTATAGCTTTAAGTGCCAAAAGAATTAATAATAAATTTGATAATTTATCAAGAAAACTGTATCGTGAGTGACAATATCTTGGATATATCTTTTTTAATAACCTTTTTAAAAAAAACATCTTTTGTAGACACATTTATCAAACAGCAAAAAAAAAAAAAAATCATTAACTTCTGAAACAAATAAGTCAAATTTCCATAGACTTTATGTGTTTTTGTCGTGGCGTAATGGTTAATGTGTTGGACTAACGGCCTCGAAAAAAGTGAGTTTGAACACCAGTCGGGCTATGATGTTCACTTTCGGACAACTACCCCTGAAAAAGATATGAACCCTCTAATTCTCTCGGTTATGTCTTTAATAGTATCACTGCTGTTCTTCTACAAGGATGGCTCTGGTATTAAATAACCCACGCAGGTTGACATTCCATTAAACAAAGAAACCAAATAAAAACCTAAGTGCATACACATACGCACCGACAAATTTATTGAGCGTCTGATGAAGGAACTTTTACTCACTTCCCGACCTTCGGCCTGAGATTAAAATCTCCCTCAGCCGTATTCTAGACTTTGGACAGGACACAGCAAATAAACGAGTCAAGTTTTGTGCTGGAGATTTCGATCCCGGAGGAGCACCTCCCAAATAAACCAAAAAAAAAAAGAAAAAAAAGGAATGCTTGTCGCCTTCGTAACTTTGGAACCGACAATTTCTGTTCTTACACACACTCGTTCACTAAGGTTAAAATGACCATGTGTCACACAACATTAATTCCCACCAGAAGACGACAATGAGAGAAGGCATGTTTCACGCAGTATCTAATCTTTGAAAAAGATTGGTGCTTCGCGAGAGATAAAAACACAATCATTATACTGATAATATTAACAGCTGTTACATTCCCCGTTGTGCATGTGTACGTGACCACAATGACCTCAAAAATTTCAATAACAAAGAGACGCCATTTCAAAAATTTTCTAAAGTACACCTTTTGTGTCCACTTTAAAATTTTTATTTGATTCTTTTTTGTCGTTTTTTTTTTTTTGTGTGTGTGTCTGTGTGTGTTTGTGTACTTCTTATTAAATGATAATGCGACGAAAAAAATCAGAGGGATAGTCACTTCTTATCCACAATACCAGCCGAAACAGGCATCCGATTTTGAAATAGGTATCCATCTTCGAAACAGGCATCCAATCGTGAAACAGGTTTTCAACTTCAAACAGACATACAACTTTGAAACACGCATCCAGTTTTGAAATAGACTTCTATCTTCGACACAAACACCCAATATTGAAACAGACGTCCAATTTTGAAACAGGCACCCATCTTCGAAAAAGGCATCCAATCGTGAAACGGGCTTTCAACTTCGAAACAGACATACAACTTCGAAACAAGCATCCAATTTTGAAACAGACATCCAATTTTGAAACAGGCATCCATCTTCGCAAGAGTCAAAACTGGTTTTCGTCTTGTAGATTTTTTAAAGAAAAATTTACGCCTATTTGTTGCTTAGCTTTTGTTGGCAAAAAGCGGGTACACATATGTAGAGGGAAGAAACTTTTTCCTAAAATAAAGTTTATATTTCAGTGATTAGTATATCTACATTCTCGCCTATATGTACAAGAAATTCTGCATAACAGTATACAATCTGTGTGGCTCGCATCATTTATTATCACGTGATCAAACGCTTTCAGTGCATTACAGTTTCTGTATCTCTATTAAAAAGCGACAAATCCCTTATTTTTATGGATTAGCGAACCTCGCCTAAAATAAGATTGTACTATTATTATCATTACTATTTTACTCATTGAAAGTTTTTCTCACCAGCGTTAGATAATGGTCTTTCACTTGAGTTTGAGTGACAGCAAGTCTCCTCTAGTTATCAGGACTCCTCTCAGTATTCTGGCCGATCTCAATAATACGGTAGTTTGGATAGTCTCCACTCGTCTTGTTATTTCCAAGTTCTCCAGTCCCTTTAGCAAGAGCACCAATTACAATTGGTATAGTCGTCACTTTCATGTTCCACAGTTTTTTCAGTCCCCAAGCAAGGTCGAGGTACTTATCTTTCTTTCCATTTTCTTTCAATTTTACTCTGTGGTCAGCCGGGACTGAAAAGTCCACAATTCTGCAAGTACTTTTTTCTTTTTTTTTCTTTTTTGTTGATCGTTATAAGGTCTGGTTGTCTGGCCGAGATTAGGTGATCCGTTTGTATCTCAAAATCCCAGGGGAGTTTGTGTGTCTATCTCAAAATCCCAGAGGAGTTTGCGTGCCTTATTATTATTATTGTTGTTGTTGTTATTGTTGTTATGAAAATTCCCCAAAAGATTGCTAGTAACGCTTTATTTCCGAGAAAAATCAATGGAAAAAAGTCGGCGTTTTTCACCGTCTTATTGTAATGCAGATTATTTGTCGATCAGTAACTTCGTCACTATCGACGTCACAACGACGTTATCTTTTCAATGGTGATGAAATAAATTAGCACCTTATTTATTAACTATGTTTCGGTTTCAGTTTCTTTGTTTAAGGTCATGCCAACCATCCTGGGTTATTTAATGCCAGAGCTATTCTTTTAGTAAAACTCCAGCGTTACTATTTAATCCATAACTGAAGGAATAAAAGGAATTCATACCTTTCTGAGTTAGATTTTCTTCAAAATAGCCAATGTTATAAACGTATCCAAATTCCTGCAATAAGTGTTATATATCACTGAGAAATAAAGCTTTACATAGTATACGATGTAAATAATTTATATAATGGTTTTAACTAAACCTGGTTTAATAAATAATTATTTGGTGTTATTGATTGCTAGTAAAGTTGAAGACCATAGTCGAGGATGACCCGAAGGCTCCCTTTTCGATAACTACTACACCGAAATGTAGAGGATGGCGCTACTCCTTTCCCTGGATTGCTCCACTTTACCCTTGATCCGTACCTTATAATGCTGAATGTTAAGCAAGGAGGCATCAAGTACCATTTTTTGAGTCTTTGGTATGACTCGACCTGGGAGTGAACCCAGGTCTCCTGGGTCATTGGCAAACTCTCTAGCCATCATGTCAATGTTTGGTTATTGATTACTGATAGTGTTATTTTATTCTCATACGAATTAAAAGCAAACCAATGTATTTTATAATCAATTAAAAGAAAATAAAAATAGGTGTAAACTTTTTATGTGGGCTCTTAGCTCCGTTAGCCTTTCTAATTTACTATAAAATTTTATTACATTAAAATTTGAATCCTGGCGGAATGGGCATATTTTTACAAATTATTAATTTTGTCCTTTATTTTCTTCCATCTTTATCTTTTTAGTTGCTTTTTTTTTTCTTTTTTCTAGCAACTCGCTCAAGTCGCTATTTCTAGGACAGCGAAGAATAAAGAGTATCAGATACAAAAATAAAATATAAACTCCCAGCGAGACTCAAATTCACGCCCTTTTATACCTTAAAATAGATACATGTATCCTATTAACTCAAATTCACGCCCTTTTATGCCTTAAAACAGATACATGTATCCTATTAACTCAAATTCACGCCCTTTTATGCCTTAAAATAGATACATGTATCCTATTAACTCAAATTCACGCCCTTTTATGCCTTAAAATAGATACATGTATCCTATTAACTCAAATTCACGCCCTTTTATGCCTTAAAATAGATACATGTATCCTATTAACTCAAATTCACGCCCTTTTATGCCTTAAAATAGATACATGTATCCTATTAACTCAAATTCACGCCCTTTTATGCCTTAAAACAGATACATGTATCCTATTAACTCAAATTCACGCCCTTTTATTCCTTAAAACAGATACATGTATCCTATTAACTCAAATTCACGCCCTTTTATGCCTTAAAACAGATACATGTATCCTATTAACTCAAATTCACGCCCTTTTATGCCTTAAAATAGATACATGTATCCTATTAACTCACATTCACGCCCTTTTATGCCTTAAAATAGATACATGTATCCTATTAACTCACATTCACGCCCTTTTATGCCTTAAAACAGATACATGTATCCTATTAACTCAAATTCACGCCCTTTTATGCCTTAAAACAGATACATGTATCCTATTAACTCAAATTCACGCCCTTTTATGCCTTAAAATAGATACATGTATCCTATTAACTCACATTCACGCCCTTTTATGCCTTAAAACAGATACATGTATCCTATTAACTCAAATTCACGCCCTTTTATGCCTTAAAACAGATAAATGTATCCTATTAACTCAGATTCACGCCCTTTTATGCCTTAAAATAGATAAATGTATCCTATTAACTCAAATTCACGCCCTTTTATGCCTTAAAACAGATACATGTATCCTATTAACTCAAATTCACGCCCTTTTATGCCTTAAAATAGATACATGTATCCTATTAACTCAAATTCACGCCCTTTTATGCCTTAAAATAGATACATGTATCCTATTAACTCAAATTCACGCCCTTTTATGCCTTAAAACAGATACATGTATCCTATTAACTCAAATTCACGCCCTTTTTTGCCTTAAAACAGATAAATGTATCCTATTAACTCAAATTCACGCCCTTTTATGCCTTAAAACAGATAAATGTATCCTATTAACTTGTGTATAAGAACATCACAAACAGATTGTAAATGAGAAGATTGGATGGTTTTATAGGTTCTATTTGGACTCCTTCAATATCTCTACTTCTCGTAGCTTTGATAGAAAAGCAGTTGGTATGGCGAACTGGATATGTAAATAAAGGTAGATTAAGAAGCAAAGCAACTTAGAATTAGATGTGGACAGGGTGGCATTCCGAATAATTCCGATTAATATTAAACTTAGCAAAAATCATGAAATTAGCACACTTAGAGGGTGTTTTTCTTAATTCTTTATTGAGCTGTAAATAAACTAATTACGGACAAGACACAAAACATTTTCTATTTTGTAGCTGAACATTTTGGCTTCATAAGATATTCCTTAAACAAACGAGATTAAACTAGATTAAAATAAAATAAAAAAGTAAAGTAAAAAAAATCCCAATCACATCGATAAACCATGCTAAATCTCTTCAAACCGAATGATAAAGGCTGACAAAGCTCACAATAAGGCAGAAATCCGACGCCTGGAAAAAGAGATTCGTTTAAATGTAAGGAAACTTCCATAAAACCTTTTAGTAATGTTTCTTACAACTGATTATTTTTCTGCTTAAACATTTCAACACGACTCTATTAACATTAAATATACAAATTTTGATGGTTCCTTAAATGGATTACTCTCAGGTGCAGCAGTATACTACTCCTGGCAAAAAGTATGGAATCAGTACACTTAGAGGCTGTGCATTTAGATTTTTTATTTAGCAGTAAATAATCAAATAACAGATAAGACACAAACATTTTTTATTACCTGGCAAAACATTTTGATTTCATAAGATATTCCTTGAATAAACTTGAATAAATTATTTAAATTAATAGTATAATTTTTTTCCAATTCCTCAGCAGGGATTGAAAAAAATTATACTATTAATTCAAATAATTTAATCGACGCAAAATAAAACGCTAATTCTTCCAGGCTGCAGCCATATCAGTACTAATGTATGGTTGGACCACACTGACTTTAAAGAAATGCTTAGGGAGTAAGCTAGATGATAACTAAACAATGATATTCTGAACAAATCCTGGAAGCAGCACCTCACAAAACAGCTGCTATATGACCACTTCCCTCACATCTTACAAACCAATCACGTAAGACGAACAAGACATGCTTGACACTTGCCCAGTGGGCTGGGGCTGTAGAATACACCGACTGCACCTCAGCAGAGGAGTAAGACACCTCCCTCAACGAGTGTCCTGGGTATGACACTAAACAATCTGATGGTGAGGTTCCAGTGATGCTGGAGTTTTGGGAAAAGCAGAACACATCTTCATTGCTATCGCTCCCAGGTCATCTCTGGCCTGGAGTGGTAGCATCTATGGGTCAAATAGAACTAAACTGCATACTTATGCTAAACCAAATTGCTTGAAATAGAACTGTTTTGACATTTAAACTGCGTACTAATGCTAAATTGAATTATTTGAAATAGAACTGTTTCTGGCATTGAAACTGTACTACGATATACTGAATTGTTCGAAATAGGACTGTTTTAAAATTTAACTGTGTGTAGACAAAAACTTTACTTATACTAAACTAAATTGTTTGAATTAGAACTGTTTGACTAAACTGAATAGCTTGAAATAGAAATGTTTTTGATTATTAAACTGTGTACTTATGCTAAACTGAATTGTTTGAAATAAAGCTGTTTGTTAGTATAAAAACTGATTTGGCATTAAATAACCAACAAAGGTTGTTATGCCATAAAACCCAATCAAAGAGAGAAGCAAGCATGCTAGACACTGCTGGAAAAGTAAAGATGAACTCATAAGCGACGTTCTTTTGTGGATTCTTTCTCGTGAATAAACCAGTGTTGACCGACCACTAAGGACTTATAAACATCACAGTTCTGTGCGGACACGGGATGTCGCGTAGAGGACCTGCCAAGAACGATTGCCGGTAGAGACAGATGGTGAGGGAGGGTCAAGGGAATCCGTGCTATAAACGAGACTTGATGATGATGATGATGATAATAATGATGATGATGATGACGATAATCATGAAAGCTTACTTAAACAAAATGATTAACTCTTATCTGAATATGAGTGCTGGTAAACTTTTATAACTGCTTCATTCCCTGTCAACCAAAATGACCGCATAAAAGTATACTTTGTAGAACTTATAACCAGCTAACTTTTTTTTCAGAAATACACGGGTTCATCTTCGGCTGTCTGCGATCTCTTAGATCGACGTACCGACTGAACCCTCTGAATTCACTAACTGCAACAGCTAGACAAGGGAAGCAGTTGTTTCGAAGGAGCGGTATCCTAATATAACTGCCAAGGAGGAGAATAATAAAAAAGATGACTATAAAACGATGTAATAGTATAAGTATGAATTACCCTGAAATCTGTTTCCAGCGATCTCAAATTCTAACAGAGGTTTTCTGTTAAGCAACTAGTATACTCAGTTTTCATCTAGTTCCACTATAAGTGAGGTAATTGCGTCAGGACTAGCTTGCTGAACTGCGACATTGTAATAACTGTGTTCGCACTCCAGTCCCGCGATTGAGTTCACATTCAAACTAATACCCTCAGGAAAAGTTAGAACCCCTTTATCATCCCAGCTATAAGTTAAATAGTATCACAATTGCTCTTCTACAAGGATCGGTTTATAATAAAATAACCCACGAAGGTTGATATATTATTAAACAAAGAAACTAAACGAACCAAATATAAGATTATTTCAATGGAAATTGCTAAAAAAAATAAAATTTCTAATAAATTGTACATTCGTTTTCTCGTAAAAGACAACGGCATATATTAGCAACATTTAAATAGATAACCTGAAAACTATAAAAATAGAGTCCAAATACTAGAAGCAAGTCTCATAAAAAAATAGACTCCTTACACTTAACAAAATCACTTTTAATTTCGCAATTACAATATTTGAATACGTTGTGACAGCCTCGTTTATTCATAATCACGTGATCCTGATCTGCGAATTCAACTCATTCAAACCAGTAGCAACGGATTGCGCGTTCAAACACGACGTTAACTGAACACGATGAACACACTAATTCAAAATATTCATTGATTGCATAAAACATCGCATAATCTATGGCGTAGTCGAACCCACATTCTCGTCAATGACCAATGAAGGTCGAAAGTACATATACACAGATTACAACATCAGAGATTTCAGACAATTATTAAAAAGCATTCCTCAATTGAAACATCTCGCTCGCAAAAATGAAAAGGCTAATAAAAAAAACTTAACTCCAAATCCTTGTCTGTCATATTTAATAAAAGATGCTTACAAGAAAATCTATTGCCTAAATACACACACACATACTCACATTATATATACATATATATATAGGAATACCCCGACTTACGTAATTTTGAACTACGTCAAATTTGCCTTTACGCCACTTTTCTAGGCTACATTTCAATTTAGCGAACATCATTACGTCCGGCATTATGTCACTCAGCAACGTCATCTCCTACGTCGTTACGTCATTCAGCAACGTCATCACGTCTGACATTATATCCTCAGCAATGTCATCTAAGTCGTAACAAAAGGGCACGAAATAAATCAATTTTTCCTCAAAGATACATTTAGAATAAATGAAATGCCTTATATTGTTAAGATAGTGTCGAGATAACTCATCAGACCGAGGGGAGAAACTGACAGTCACTAAGTGCAGTTGACTTACTGTCTACGCAATTGTACCTAAGACATATTTGAGGTTGGGCTGAAAAGTTCATAAACTGATCAAGATACTCTCATAAAATGTGTCCAATTGAGGTTTATTTTTCAACAGAGTCTTCCTTGCGTTTTCCATGGATGTTGCAGTGCTTGGATCTCATTGGTCAAAAAAGTTATCGATAGCAGATATGACATTATCATATGAACTGTTCACCCTTCTATGTGCTCTTATTGATATATGCTTTTAGCACTCTTTTGGGAAAGGTACGAGGATCATTAAATAAGTTTCCAGACTTTTTTTCGTATGGGCACTTTTATTGATGGTACACACAGGAAACTCTAGTCCCCTTCGAAGTAATCTCCACCGGCTGCAATGCACTAGTTGTACCGTTCCAACAACTTCTGGAACGCCCCATCGAAGTCCGCTTGTGTGAGCGTGTCAATGACCTTCGTCACGGCCTCTTTCATCTCCTCAATTGTCTCATAACGACAGACTCTGAGCTTAGGGAATAAGCAAAAGTCACAGGGAGCAAGGTCTGGACTATAGGGGGGCTGATAAACTGTCTTGATGCCCATCTTGGTTAGATAGTCTGTGACAAGGATGGAGTTGTAGACTGTTGTATTGTCCTCGTGGAAATGCCCCTTATCCGATTTCAAGGGTGCTGGCGTCTTCCGACGGAATCTCTTCCTGAACTCCCTTAAAACCTCAACATAGTAACCCTAACCCTAACCTTTTGACCAATCAAATCTGGTGTATTGACTTTCTTACTCCTCCCACGCCTGGTGTATTGACTTTCTTACACCTCCCACACCTCTCATCAGACTCCCTGCCTTCCTTGAATCTCTTATGCCACTCAAAAACTCATGCTCGATTCATGCAAGATGGTCGAAAATCAGTTTAAAACATTCCATACGTTTCTGTGTCATTTTTTCCAAGTTTAAAACAGAATTTTATTGCATATCGTTCTTCTAAAGTCCAGATTGCATTTTTGAAATTCACCAGCTGTGACAATCAGGCTTTAGTATGGTGTATTCCAATTGCTGCTGTAGCTGTTCCTTTGAAATCATAAAAATTGGTCAATCATCTCATAAGATGTAAAGCAATAACATACTGAATTTTCAAGAGTCTACAACAATTTTAAATGCTTGTACAAAAAAAGTCTGAAAACTTATTGAAAGCACCACGTATATACCTAGTGGGTAGAGTGTTCGCCAATAGGCCTGGGGATCGGGGTTCAATCCCAGATTCAAAAAACAATACTTGGTGCCGCCTTGCTTAATACTCAGCATTATAAGGTACAGATAAAGGGTAAAGAGAGCAATCCAGGGCAAGGAGTAGCATCCTACCCTAGACCTTAGAGTAGTAGCTATTGAAAAGTGAGCCTTCGGGTAATCCTCGACTACGGTCACCAACAACAACTATGTATCCAATTATTCTCCCTCCAGCTATGGGTAGACTGGCGTCTGTAACCTTAGCATGGCTACTGGTCTAGGAGAAAGAAAACTCTTAATTCAAACATGTTAAACTCTGATTTAAATTGACCTTGTATCCCATCTGCCCATGCAGAGAGGTTGGCAACTAGTCTAGGAGAACGAAAATTCTGAATTCAAGCATATTAAACTCTGCTTAAAAATGGCCTTGTGTCACATTCTTCCTGTACGGAGAGGTAGGTAAATTTATATGTATGTATATATATATATATATATATATATATATATATATATATATTAAATTAGATTAAATCAAAATTGGGATGTTTTTCAAATAGAGTGGTTGTGTAACTAAAGTCGCTGAATTAATACATTTATTTATACTAAAGCTATTTGGAAAGAAAAACGTCGGACATTGCCATAATGGTTAAAGTGTTCGCCAATGGCCCGGGAGAAATTGATTCAATCCCAAGTCGAGTCATACCAAAGACTCAAAAAATGGTACTTGATGGCTCCTTGCTTATCACTCAGCATTATAAGGTACAGATCAAGGGTTAAAGTGGGTCAATCCAGGGAAAGGAGTAGTTGCTATCGAAAAGGGAGCCTTCGGGTCAACCTCGACTACGGTCGCCAACTTTACTTACTTACTTTACTTATTATTTAGAATATTCGGACTACTGACATCATCTTTATTGTTATACTCACAACGTTTCGGCCGATGTGTCCTTCAGCCTTTTTCAGGTGTTTCATGTCGGACTTGGAAGCCCTCACAGAACCTAGAACTGAACCCTCTTTTTAATCCACGGCGGTAGACTGTTCCAACTCTGTTAACCATGACCCGGTACAAGTGTTAAGTTATAGTAAGTATTTCTTGATTTTCTTACTTGAAGTTGGGATTGAACCTGCAATCTCCAGATGATTTCACACAGAAACACTTTCCAACAAAACACCTTATCCACTGCGACAAGTGTCCTTGTTTTGATATTTTTTTAAATCAACAAAACCCATTCTATTTAATGTTATGAAGTTTTTAATGTTGGTTGGTTGGTTGGTTGGTTTTATAGCATGTCAACCCTCGTTGAGAAATTTAAAGTCACTTTTTGCAGGCAATTACACGGTGTTAAGTAACTATTCCTATCAATCATTTTAAACAGATAAATACTTGATGATCAGCTGCAATATCAACGTTTTATGGGTCAATCTATTAATGTGATTCATAATGATTTTAAACAGCTAAACACTTCTTATTTAGTTACTTTACCAACGTTTTAGGAATAAATGTAGTCAAAAATCATTTAAAACAGCTCCGTTAGACTATAACAGGTAGTACCACTCTGGGTAAGGGTGGAACAGGAAGTAATGGAAATGAGGAGATGACTTTACATTTTCCAGTCCTCAAGAAGGGAACCTCACCATCAGATACGGTTTAATGTCATACCCAAGATAAATGTTCTACACAGTAATACAGTGTGTACACTGGGGACTATAGACCACCAGACATCACTAGTATATAAATGTACGTCTGTTGTGTGTCTGTTTGGGGAGAGATTTATGTCATTCAAACATAGATCAACCTCACTATATGTGTGCACTTGATATTGATTTGATCCTTGCAGGAAAGCGAGAAAAGCCATTAAATTTCAATTGTATAGAATCCTTACTAAAACAAGTAACCAGTGTCAGGTTGAGACATGGACTTTAGTGACAATAGCCAAAGGGGTCTCCACTAGCTGGATAAATTGGGACCCCTGGATTGGTTCGGTTTGTTTTTATGGCATATCAACTCTTGTAGGTTATTTAATGTCAAATCTTGTTTGTACGTACATATTAAATATATATGATTTGTAAATTGATTTAGTAGATAACATTTTTGAATAAGCTTGAACTCATTTTTACACTCAGTAAAATGGTTTCAAGTATTTCTATCAAACACGAATAATTCTATTTACTATTAATCATTTGTTTTCACATTTGTTTGGATAGACATATGATTTGTAAGTGAATTATTTGTGGGTAAGTTCATTTTTAGGTAAGTTAGAACTAATTTGTTTGGATACAGTTTAAATGACAAACAGTTCTATTTGACCCATAAATGAGACCTATCAGGTGCAACCAATCCGGGTCAGAGTGGACCTGGGATCAATGGCAATAAAAGGGTACTCCGCATTCCTCAAAGCTCCAGCATTACTGAAGCCTCAACATCAGATTGTTTAGTGTCATATTGAAGACACTCATTGAGAGGGTCTTATCCCTCTGCTGAGATACAGTCGGCGTATTCTACAGCCCCAGCTGACTGGGCTTGGGACTTCTAAAGATTAAATGAAAAGTTATTTATGAAAAAAACATCAGAGCATAAATATTCAAAACTTCTGATACCTATAGACTTATTTTAAACGATAGATGAAATTTAGCATTCCTTGATATTGAATCTCGTGTTGGCCGATATCTTTGATTGACACTAAATTACGACTGACGGTGCAGTTCAAGTTCTGGAAATTACTCCCAGGTCTTCTCAGATCAGAGTGGTAGTACTTGTTAGGGTCCTATCTATGAGTCAAATAGATCTGTTCAAAATTATTCGTATTCGATAGGGCCGTGTGCAAAAAAAGCCATAATAATCAACTATACAAAAAATGTAAATATGAAAGTACAATGAATAAACAGAGTTCTCATGGAAATAAAAAACAATGTTCTAAATAACAAACAATTTACTTGTTTAAAAGAAACCTCTTTCCAAGAAATTACTCAAAACAAATATTTGATTCTTAATTGTAGTAAACCTTGTAAAAAATAAATGTAATATTCTTTTCCTGCCCTTTTCCTTTTCTTACCGAAATAAAAAAAAAACTCTACCGAGAAAAGCTGTAGTAAGAATCAACTGAAACATTATATAAACAATACCAAATACACAAAAAAGAGATTCAAGTGTTCGAAAAAACAAATTCTAAAATACTAATTATACAATTCTTTTTATTATAAAGTAAGTAAAGTTGGCTACCTTAGTTGAGGGTGACCCGAAAGTTCCCTTTTTCAATAGCTGCTACACCGAGGTGTAGGGGAGGGTGCTACTCCATTCCCAGGATTGCTCCACTTTACCCTTGATCCTCACCTTATAATGCTGAGTGCTAAGCAAGGCAGCATCAAGTACCATTTTTGAATCTTTGGTATGACTCGACCTGGGAGTGAACCCCGGTCTCCTGGACTATTAGCGAACACTCTACTCATTAGATTGATGGCAATAGATATTTTGCCTATTCTCCTGGTTCTTTCGTAAAACGTAGAACTCAACTTCGTCAGTCATAAATTCATGTTCTGTAAATATGGCTACCTGCATATTTTCCAAAGATTAAAATCCCCCTACAAACTGTGGATTAGATTAAGAACACCACACTGCCGCTGATGGTGATCCCGATAGAGAACTTCACATACGTAAAGTAATAATGACTCTTCTCAAAGTTATAGACAATGGTATTCTTCTATTCAACTGATCTCAGCTTGCATATGACAATAATTGCATAAGATTTCTCTACTTGTCATTGTTGAAATATCACACTCAAATACTCCCATTATGTTTACTAAAGAGAGACCTATATACTGAAATGCCACACAAGAATGAATTGGCCAATTTGGCGTCAACGGTTGATACAGTAGATAAGATTATTCGTTATTTGTAAAACTCAAACATGGGTAGAAATTATAAATCCTCAAACATACCAATAATTCTTGGGTATTATCCCTAAGTGAGCAGTGATTGCAACCTGATCTTTTTCAAATCATACAATATAAAGATGTAAAGAATGTAATGTGTTTAGTTTTTTGTTTTTTTTTAATGGCATATAAACCTTCGTGGGTTACTTAATAACAAAGCTATCTTTGTAGAATGATAGTACAGGTACTATTTAACCCATAGCAGGAGGGGATAAGGGGGTCAGACCTTTCCATAGCGTATTCATCAGAAAGTGAACGTAATAGAGTGAAGTTCGAACTCACTTACTTTAAGTTCCCAGTTCAGAACATTAATCATTACGTCACAAGGCTTCACAGTGTTAAAAGTGGAAATTTAAAGTAATTATAATTTATATGCTTAGATTGGTTTAGTATGGATTGTTGGTTTTTATGGCATATCAACCTTTGTAGGTTATTTAACGCCAAATCTATTTTTTTATGTAAATAATCTGTTCTATTTAAAACAATTCAGTTTAGCATAAGTACACAGTTTAATTGTCAAAAATATTTCCATTTCAAACTATTCAAGCAGTTATATATAACAATTCAGTTAAGTGTAAATACAGTTTTAATGTCGAAAACAGTTCTATTTCAAATAATTCAGTTAAGCATAAGCACGCAGTTTAAATGTAAGTACGGTTTAATTGTCAAAAACATTTCTATTTCAAGCTATTCAGTTCACTCAAACAATTCAGTTTAGCATAAGTATGCTGTTAGTTCTATTTAACCCATGGATAGGGCCTTATCAGGTGCTAACACTTCAGGCCAGAGTGGACCTGGGAGCAATGGCAATGAAGGAATACTCCGCATTCCCCAAAGCTCCAGCACTGCTGGAACCTCACCATCAGATTGTTTAGTGTCATATAATCAGGACACTCGTGGGGGGGTTACCCCTCTGCAGAGGTGCAGTCAGTATATTCTACAGCCCCAGCCAACTGGGCAATATATACTTAGAGTACCCGTTCTAGTGAAGAGAGCGGCATACTAGTGCAAAAGTGACGAATAACTTCATGATCTACAAAGAGTTTAGTAAACATAGATAGATAGATAGATTGATAGATACGTGCAGAGAGAGATAGAAACACATTAAGATAGAAGGAAAGAAAAAGGAACAGACTGAGAAAGATATATCGATAAATAGATGATTTGATAGATGGATAAATGATAAAGAGATAAAACAGATTCAGATAGATAGATAGGTAGCTAGCTAGATGTGTATATATAGAGAGAAATAAAAATATTAAAGAGAAAGAAAAACAAATTGACAGACAGGCAGACAGACAGAGATTGATGGATAAAGAGAGAAATAGAGTTTGATAGATAGATAGATAGATAGATAGATTTGGAGATATATATATATATATATATATATATATATATATATATATATATGTGTGTGTGTGTGTGTGTGTGTGCATATACACGCTCACATCCATATACGTATAACATGTTAGATTAAATAAGACAGAAACTTCGTGTCTACCTATTTTGTCTTTGATCCGTTCAAGTCTCAATATGAGTCGTTTTACCTTTGGATCAAATGCATTTAGGAAGACGCCGTATGTTCATTCTATCCAAAAATTAAACGATTCATACGGGGACTTGAACGAAGCGAAAAAAGAATTGGCAAACTTGTTTAAAAGAAAAAATGCAACTTATATATATATATATATATAATATATATACGAGAATCGTTTAATGGTTCAAAGCTCCCAGAAAAGAAGGGCCAAAAGTGAACAGTTTTATTTGAGATCTTGTGGATGAGCAAGCTGTCTGCAAAATGAGTGGCAAGAATGCTAACGCTTGAGTACAAGATGAAAAGAGTTGACATTTGTAGGACAATTCTGACTATCCGACGACTTCTGGATGAGGCTTAGAACTCTTTGCATGACCCTCGTATATAACATTAGCATCATCAAGACGCACTGACAGCACGGATTTCTCTGACTCTCTCCCTCTCTCAGCATCCATCCCTATTATCCATCGCTTTTAGAAGGTCAAACAGACTCCACCCATCGTTCACACAGAGCTGATGTATGTAAATCCTTGCTGGTTGGCAAACACTGGCGCGTCCATGTGTCGGAGTCTATGGAAGAGCGTCCCTTATGAGTTCGCCCTTACTTCGCCAGCAGTGCCACACATGCCTTGTCCATCTTACTTGGATAGTTTGTGAAATAGGAAGGAAATAGCCCTAAAGATCCTGTTTTGTAGGGTGCTGTTTCAAGGAATTGTTTAAAACAGCAACTAACATTCTTGCACAGTTCCCATCCAGCCTTTTCTCCATGCGTTTCGTATTTTAGTATTTCTAGTGAAACTAGATAGAGAATCAAAATGAATCTTCATCATCATCAAGTCGCTCTAACAGAACAGATTTCACTGGCTCTCTCTCTCTCTCTCTCTCTCTCTCTCTCTCGTTCTCATCATCCGTCCCTATCATCTATCGCCACAGGCAGGTTTTCTAAACTACATCCTGTGTCTGCACAGAGCCAATGTAAATAAGTTGATGCAAAATGAATATTATACAATCAAAATAAAAAAAAATATACAATGTTATCTATCAATAAATTATCCAGATTTCTATAAACACTACAATCAAAGATATATATATATATATATATGAAGGGATGTAAAGCTAAGTAAAACACTTATATACATTTACCCAATTTTATTTTTGCTTACATGTTTTCCCTTTAAAGTGTGCTAATATATAACACCTAACAACATCCGTATTGATTGTTTAATGATCTTCTGTGAAAAAACAAAAACAAGAGACAGATGAAATCCTAGAGAGCAATGACAGACTCAGACAACGCAGATGATCAAATCTTTATCGTAAATACACTTGTCCAATCTGAATCCCTGCCGCAGGAGGCATTGGGCTTTATATGAACGCAAATAAGACAGAATTCATGTGTTTTAAACAAGAAGCAGTTGTTTCTGCTGTTAATGGACAGCTTCTGAAATTAGTAGACCAGTTCACATATCTCGGTAGCAATATCTCATCAACTGAAAGCGATGTCAACATACGCCAAGCGAAGACATAGACTGCTATTGACAGATTATCGATCATATGGAAATCGGATCTCGCTTATAAAACAAAGCAGGATTTCTTCCAAGCTGTGGCTGTGTCAATACTTCTCTATGAATGCACCAACTGGACGCTAACGAAACGCATGGAGAAAAGAAATGCACAAGAATGCTGCGGGCTGTTTTGAAAAAAATCCAGGAAGCAACACCCAACAAAACAACAGCTGTATGGCCATTTATCTCCTTATAAGTACGAACTTATAAGCAACGTTCTCCTCGGATTCCTACAGATGGACGCGCCAGTGTTGGCCGAGCAGCATGTACTTATCATATTTACCAACCCCTCCGCTCGGGCAGGATATGACACAAGGTCAATTTTTTAAGCGGAGTTTAACAGGTTTGAATTCAGAGTTTTCCTTCTCCTAGACTAGTTGCCTCACCAAGGCTGAAGAACCTAGTCTGTCCTACTATTTACCCATAGCTGGAGGGAGAATAATTGGATTCATACCTTTCCCAAGGGTATTAGTGCAATGTGAAATGCCATCAGTCTCATCCAGGATTTGAACTCGTGTCACCGTGTTCATTTCCTGCGACGATAACCATTACACCACACGCACCTCCAGCATATACTTATATAGACCAGCACTGAACGGACAAGGGATGCTATGTAGAAGACTTGCCGGGAGCGATGGACGATAGGGACTGATGGGTAGAGAGAGTCAGGGAAATCCGTGCTGTCAGTACTTGATTATGATGATAATGATGAATAAAATACTAGTATCTTTGGTTTTAGAAGAAAATTTCACTTCTGGTTAAAAATTGATATGGGTGGATTTATTCATGGGCGTACAATATATATATATATATATATATATATATATATAATGTCTTAAAACCTTATCGTTTCATTTAATGACTCACAGTCCTTGTTGAAGGTCTAAAAACCGAAACGTTGAATGTCGGCAAAAAATTATATATATAATCATCCTCTGAAAACCTTTTATTTATCATCTTTGTACATATACATATCTATATATATATATATATATATATAGATCTGTCTATGGATGACTATAGAGATATATACTCCCCTACCCCCGTAGGGTTGAGTTCTCAGGCGAAGAAGTAATCGTGTTGCCATTAGCGTTCATTGCAAGCCTCTTCGTATATGAATTGAGTTCTCGGCAGCCGTTGAACGGATGTATGTAAACAATAGTAATTGTGATTCATAACCGTTTAAAAAATTTACTTCGCAGCTAATGGCTCCTCGTGGCTAAATGGTTAGAAGCTTTGGCTTGGCGTTTGAGTCAACCAGGGTTTCGATCCCAGCTACGGGAAGCTACTGTCTAGCCACACTGATGAGTTCTGATAGAACGAAACAGATCTGTCTGTGGATAACTATATATATATATATATATATATGGAAAAAGGAAAATAAATCCGACGGTACGAAGATGTACAAATATGAAAAAATACAAGGTATTCAGAGAATGATTTTACCTTGTGTTTTTTTATCTTTGTACATTTTCATGTATATATATAGTGGGGGTAGAATAGTTTAGATACCGAGTTGAATATGCTTGGTGACAGAGGGCACCTCGGGTGGTGTAATGGTTAGCATGTTAGACTAGCAAACCTACACGAGTGAGTTCGATTCTCATTGGGTGCCCCATTCATGCAGCCTTGTGCTACATCTAAGCAAAAAGCTTAGTAAATTAAATATGCTTGGTGACAGTCAGTTTCTGGCTTATGAGATCATCATACCACACTATCCAAAATTAGATGTAAATGTTCTATCACCGATATTGATCACTCTTTATTTATGAATAGAGCAAACTATATATATATATCAAGGAGATTTTTAAACGTTGTTTCAAAAAATAAAATGTGTTCAGTAGTGGCAGGTAAAATGGGATAAATCCTGCTGCTCGCATCAGACGATTCGATTTTTTCTTTCTTACATTCCCAAAAGAATCGATGAAAGTAACAGTTATTGGTTTGGTTTCTTTGTTTAATGGCATACCAACTCTTTTTAGGTTATTCAATGCCAAAGCCATTCTCCTAGAAGAACAGTAGTGGTGCTATTTAACCCATAGCTGGGAGGATAAGGGGTTTCATACCTTTCCCAAGGGTATTTGCCCGAAAGTGAACGTAATAGCGCGACTGGAGTACGAACTCGCGTACTACGATTCCGCAATCAATCGCTTTAACCATTGCACCACGAGGAAACCCCCTAACAGTTATTGGGCAGTCAATGAGGATGAATGAAGTACAATTCATTTAAGGTATATATATATATATATATAAGAGAGAGAGAGAGAGAGAGTGAGATTTATGGGTCTTACTAGATAACTTGGTGATTTAATGGAGGACCAAATGTTGCAGTATTGTTAAATAATAGAACATATATATATATATATATATATATATATATATATATATATCAGAAAATGAATGTAAATCCACTGGCATGAAAATGGACAAATATGAAAAACACAATGATTTTACCTTGTGTTTTTTCATATTCGTACATTTATATATATATATATATATATATATATATATATATATGTAAGAATTGTAAATTAAAATATATCGGTGAAACATCTCGGAACCTTCACGTTCGTTTGAAAAAGCACAAAAGAGACATTAGAATTGGTAACCTAAACAATGCACTTCTTCAACCCATTTCTCAATCTAATCATAACTTTCAGTTCTGCAAATATGCTAATTTAGTTTCACAATAAAAGACTTAGACGAATTTTCGAGTCCGGTGCTATTTCATTCTGTAATTCTGTAAATACTCGCCTGTGCTTTTATAATATTTCTCTGTACTTGAGTAAATCCATTTTAAATTGCTACAATATATTCCATCTTTACTTAATATATTCCACATGTATCATAATTTTTTACTTTCTCTTTTTCTTTCTTTTTGACTTTCTTTTTCTTCTTCTTTTTGATTCGAAATCTTTCTCGGTAAAGAAACGGAACATAAATTCTATACAATATTCCTAATAAGTCAAATGACGTAATTTAAAAAAAAAACAAACGCTGATTCACTAATTAAACGGCCAAAGTTGGCCGTTTAATTAGTGAATCAGCGTTTGTTTTTTTTCTTGTTTAACAAATTTTCCCTAGATTTTTGTATTTTGTATTTTTCAACATCCATCGTTGATTTAACATCACTGATATCATCCATCAGTCTTGATGATGGATCATTAGAACCGAAACGCTAGTGTTGACAAATCTCTCCATCTACTTGGATTACCTTGTTATCAATTTTTCTCTATATTGTCGGATTACACTCCATTATTTACTTCTATTTTCATATATATATATATATATGCAATTATACAGTGTGACCCAAAAGTCATTTTCTATTTTTCAACATAAAAATTGTAAAATTGAGATTAAAGTGCGTTTGATACAATATATAATGATTAGTTCAAAGGGATTTCAAAATAGATATAATTAAAAGAAAAATGTCTTTACTTTTTTTATACAAAAGTTGTTCAATTTTTTAAATGGTGACTTTTGCATCACCCCATATAAGTCAGCGAGCAGGGTGGGATGGATAAAGTAGAAAAAATATATCCCACGGCGTGAATTATAAGAGATGATTAATATATAGTACATGTATTTTTTGAGTGCAAAGATGACGCAAGAAAAGTTTTATTTTTAAAAACATGTCAAGGTAAAGGTTGACAAAAGCGTCATGTGTTGACATCTCCCTTCTTTTCTTTTTTCCTTTTTCTTCCCAATCTCTCTCTTCCTCTTTCTCTAACCCAATCTCTCTCTCTCTCTCTCTCTCTCTCTCTCTCTCTCTCTCTCTCTCTTTCAACCAACCTTCTCTCTCTGTCCTTCTGCTTCTTTTTATTTAGTCATTATTTATTTCATTCAACTGTTCTTTACTTACCTTTTTGTAAAGTAATAATGGCTGGTCCCGCAAGCAGTTTTACTAGCATATTTTTTTTTCATGGTTACATTGGTAGTTTGTATATATTAAGATCTAGTTACCAGTATTCTGCGTCTTGTATCCTAGCGAGCAAAAGGGATGAGTTGCGGTATTAAATAGCTACAACACCAAGGTGTAGGGGAGGGCGCTACTCCATTCCTAGGATTGCCCCACTTTACCCTTGATCCTCATCTTCTAATCCTGAGTGCTAAGCAATGCGGCATCAAGTACCATTTTTTGAGTCTTTAGTATGACTCAACCTGGGAGTGAACCCCGGTCTCCTGGACCATTGGCGAACAGTCTAATGAGCCACGTTGTCCCATAACGTGATGGCAGGTTTTTCTTCTGGTCAGCAATGATGGCTAAAGAGCTTAATTTTCCCTTTTATTTAGTTATAGCTATAAGAAGGGAAAGAAGGACATCAGCATGAATCGGAACTTAAAAAGCCTCGTCTGGAATTTGAACTCGGCTCACTATAATAATGGTTACCCTATCCACATGCATAACACACACACACACACACACATGCATGCATAACAAACATGATGGTCATTCAATAAAAAAGTGAATTTTGCCTAAGGAGTGGACAATAAAAAACAGTTTATAGTTGTCATGAGTCTTTTAATGTGTCAAAAGGAATTTCTTCCATGGATTGCTTTTTTTCGAACCAAGTTTATTGTGGCAAATGTATGTTGTATGATAGACCCCTGTTCAAGCTTTAGAACACTCTGATTGATTTGTCTCTATTTGGAATAGCCTCAAAACAAATATTTCTGCTTGATTACGATGATTTTTGCGATAAAACAATTCCAAACAATACAGAGTCATCAAATTTTTTGGTGGCTTTTTTCATATTATCTTGTTTTTCTTTAACTACTCCCAAGAAACTCAACAATAGGTTCTTGATTTGATTAGTATACCGTCGGCTGCTGCTTCGATATGTGGTAACAAAGTTTTTGTTATTATTATTCGGAATATGTCTTTCAGATATCTCCTGAAAAGGATTAAATTTGTTTGTTTTGTTTGGGTTTTTTTTGTTGTTGTTTTGTTATTTTTGTTTTTTGGTTTTTAACGTTTTCTGTTAACTGATTGCTTATATCCTAATTGACAAGTGACGACCAGTCACACCGTGTGACTTTACTAGTTTGCTTCTTATTTCTGCATAGGCTCAGGCGAGTTTTTGCTGTGACAATTATGTGATGGGAAGATCAAAAGAGTATGCCTCACAGTTCAAAGCACTATTTATCCACTTCTTGTTAATGAATATATAATCTAGCAGTGCTTTCAAGCAGGGGCGGAGATGGGACTAGTGCTATTCGTGCCTGGCACGACCAATAACTCGGTCAATGTTATTCAAAATGGATTAAAATCATCCATTAATTTCAAGCAAACATACTTAGTCTGATCTCAATTAAATTACGTATCTATTCAAGTTTCAATAACTAAGTAGCCAAAAGTTCATAAATATATCTGGGAATAATACAACGATGCTGTTTTGAACGGATGGTTTTTGTCCGGCCACCGTCAGATCCATTGAACATCCCATAAAATCGGCTATAATGTTGAACACGCGTAATCCGTGCTCAGCACTAGACCCTTATAATAACTGTAATGTTAGCGAAATCTCGCTTTTGGCTGTAGCCAATTGCAAGAGCAACTCAAAATACCGTGCTCAAAAAAATTAGCACAATGTGACTGCTGACGACTGTCTTGGGAAGAGGGAGAGCGACTGAGAGAGAGAGAGAAAGAGAGAGAGAGGGGGGTATAGCAGATTATAGCCGTCGCCGACGACATCATCATCGCTATGGTAAATGTTGGTTAAACGGCGTGTTTTAATTCGTTTTTTCACTAACAGATCTCTATTTCTTTAATGAATGTTGCATATATTACATTCTGTAACTAAAATTTGTTTATTTGAATACATTTTCAACAAATAATCTTTATTTTAAGCGAAATTGAAACTACTAGCTGTGTCTGTGTATATTGTCATCAATTTCTTTATTCTAATAAACATATTTTTCTCGTCATAGTAATGAACATCTTCTCTTTTCTTCTATACTTTTGAAAGGAAAAAAATTATCTTATCTACTGTATTAACAAGACTACAAATTATATAGTATCTTGATTGTTTACAAAAAAACCACCGTGCAAGGTACGTTAGTCAATCTGTGCTATACAATGGAGAATCGCACAATAGCAACTATGATGACTTACTTTGGGTCCACGGACCACGGGTTGGGAACTGAAGTTGACAGTTCACGAGTAGCAAAAATAGGCTCGAGTCGCCTCTGCTTTCAAGTTATTTGGGTAGATGCGTGTCCATAGTTTTCCTTATCTTTTTTTTAATTTAGTGTTTAGGCATACAAGCCTATTATCGAGAGAAAACTCAGCAAGATATTTACCATTTGTTTGTTTGTTTGGTTTAGTTTGGTTTCTTTGTTTTAATGGCATATCAACCTTTGTAGGTTATTTAACACCAAAGCAATTCTCCCAGAAGAACAGTTGTGATACTATTTAATCCATAGCTGGGAGGATAAGAGGGTTCATACCTTTCCCAAGGGTATTTGCCCGAAAGTGAACGTAATAGCGCGACTGGAGTACGGACTCGCATACTACGATTCTGCAGTCCATCGCTTTAACCATTACACCATGAGGTCACCCCCTTGTTTGTTTGGGTTTTATGGCATATTAACCTTTGTAGGTAATTTAATGTCAAATTCATTCTTATACAAATAAACAGTTCTATTTCAAGTATAGTTTTTGTTTACATACAGTTAAATGTCAAAACTGTTCCATTTTAAACAATTCAGATTAGCGTAAGTACAGTTTCAATGTCAAAAACAGTTCTATTTCAAACAACTCAGTTTAGTATACAAAAATAGTTCCATTTCAAACATGAGTACACAGTTTAAATGTTAAAGCAGTCCTATTTCAAGCGATTCAGTTGAGCATCAAATAACATTACTGGGATCATGGTTTTTTAGTTCTAGTTTTCTGTTGTAATATCTAAGTTCCTGTATGTATATAATGTCTATATTCTGCTCGACTGCAGATGCTGTAAGCTCAGGTCTTTGGTTTATAAGAGTTAATGATTAAACGTTAAGTATCCCTATGTTGACAATGCTTTTACATCTAAGTTAGGTTTGGGCACTGTAGATGATTTTTTTTTCGAAACGTGGGACTCAAGATCTAACCTCAGCAGAACGCGCCTCTTATAAAAGAATTATTTAAAAAAAATAAAAATCTATTTGTGGACCTGTTTATTTTGAAAAAAAAAACGTACATAGAATGTTCATAACATATATACATAGAACACAGGAATCCTGAAACACGAAAAAGACTAGACGACTTCTTAGTTCAGGTACGAAACTTTTTATTACCTTTGAGTTAAAAGGTTTTTTGACATAAGGAGAGAGATACACCTGACTTTTCCATCTGCCCCAAACCACGTGGGCACCTGACACAAGGCCACGGCGAGCAAGCGAAAGTCACCCTTCTTCTTCGGGCGGCAAGACTCAATTCACTGACTTTTTCAAAATCCCCAAAATCCTCTGCGTGCGCTTCCTGTGCATGACGTCATTCACATCCACTGGTCAACCTTTCTATCTGGGATTTTTATTTTGACATCTTCGAACGACACATCCTCTCCGCGCGCATCAACAACTGCGCTCAAGTTTGTACCAAACTAACCTATGCACTGAGCCGAAAGGTTCTCAGCCTAACTAAACCCAAAGGCAAGATATATAAAACGAAATCCCTCGGCCATTATATTATAAATATAGTTATATGGTTTGTTATATATAAAAAAATCAGAGAAAATGGCTTCGAGCTGACAAAGAAAAGAAGCAGAAGGTACCCCGCAAAAACAATTACCGACGCCGACTACGCCGATGACATAGCGTTACTGGCGAATACACCTAACCAAGCCGAAACACTACTGCATAGTTTGGAACGAGCCGCCGCAGGCATTGGCCTCCATGTCAATGCACACAAAACGGTATATATGTGTTATAACCAAACAGGCGACATTTTCATACTAGACGGACCCTCTCTGAAACTAGTAGACAAATTCACCTACCTAGGAAGCAACGTCTCATCAACCAAAAAAGACATCGACACACGACTAACGAAAGTATGGACAGCTATCGATAGGCGCTCGATCATATAGAAATCAGACCTGACTGATAAAATGAAACGCAGTTTCTTCCAGGCAGTGGTCGTATTGATACTGCTATATGGATGCACTAATTGGACGCTAACTAAACGGCTGAAGAATGAAGCTAGACGGCAATTACACAAGAATGTTGAGAGCAATATTGAACAAGTCCTGGCGGCAACACCCCACAAAACACCAACTATACGGCCACTTGCCTCCCATAACGAAAACTATACAAGTTAGACGAGCCAGACACGCAGGACACTGCTGGAGAAGCAAGGACGAACTCATAAGTGATGTACTCCTATGGACCCCCGCATATGGCCAAGCAAAAGCAGGACGACCAGCTCGAACATACATACGGCAGCTATGTGAGGATACGGGATGTAGCCCTGAAGACCTGCCAAAAGCGATGAATGATTGGGAGAAGTGGCGAGAGAGGGTCAGGGATATCCGTGCTAGCGGCACGACATGATGATGATGATGATGATATATAAAAAAAAGAAAGAAAAAGATCCCTAATATCGATAATAGAGTTTATGTAGATCCAAGTTTGAATAGAATGGATACAAAGTCAGTGTCACTTGGTGACTGCCAGTTTCTTGCCTATGAGATCAACACACCCCGCTTTACGTAATTTCGATCTATAACAAATTTACTTTTACGCGACTTTTCTATACTGCATAACAGTTTAGCGAATATCATTAAGTCTGATGTTACGTCATTCAGCAACGTCATCGCCTCTGTTGTTACGTTTTCAGCAACGTACATCACGTCCGTCATTACGTCACTTAGCAACGTTAGTGCGTCCGTCGTTACGTCACTCAATAACGTCAATGCGTCCGTCGTCACGTCTCTCAGCATCGCTATCACGTCCATTGTTATACCACTCAGCAACGTTATCGTGTTCGTCGTTACGTCACTTAGCAACGTCACATATGTCATAACAAAACGGCACAAAATAAATCAATTTTTCTCAAAATAAAGAAACATATTTAAAATGAATAAAATGAAAAAACATTAGCATAAAAAAAAAATAGAATAAGCTAAAAAGGAATTTAAAATACAATAAAAACGCATTTAAAATGTTGGTTTTCTTTTATGGCATATCAACCTTTGTAGGTCATCTAATGCCAGCTTTCTAGAAGAACAGTAGGAATACTATTTAACCCATAGCTGGGAGGATAAGGGGTTTCATACCTTTCCTAACGGTATTTGTCCGAAAGCGAACGTAATAGCGTGACTAAATTTCGAACTCACATACTACGATTCCGAAGTCTATCGGTTTAACCATTACACCACGAGGACACCCCAAGGACAACACGATTTAACGTGTATATGCTATAAATCACAAAGGTAGATAACATCATTTTATTAATTGTGTTCATTATTCTTTAAAAATATTATCAAAATGTATTTCTAGCGTTCTAAAAGTTTTTTGCGATTGTTGAATTATTTTATGTGTATTTGTTCTCATTTTATCGAATCTTTAACTCACTGGTCTAATAAGTAAAGTGTTCGCCAATAGTCCGAGAGACCGGGGTTCGATCCCAGTTCGTGTCATACCAAAGACTCAAAAAATGGTTCTTGATGCCTCCTTGCTTAACACTCAGTATTATAAGGTAAGGATCAAGGGTAAAGTAGAGCAATCCAGGGAATGGAGTAGCGCCCTCCCCGACACCTTGGCCTGGTAGCTATTGAAAAGGGAACCTTCGGGTCATCCTCGACTAAGGCCGGCAACTTTACAACTTTACGTCAAAAATCGTGTTATATTATTGCTTTTGGGACCAATTAATGACGTAGTAGGGGTATGACTATATATATACATATATATAAACGAAGCGAGGTTCCTTAAAGACAAACAAAAAACTAAAGTTTGTAAAATTGTTCCAAGCGTGTTTATATATATATTATCAGATAACATCAACAATGGGTTGAAATTTAAGAACATGCAAGGCAAGAATCGATATGACAATTGATATTAATGTTACAGTATCTGTTACAACAATCTAAAAATAGAAAATGAATACAGAGTATTAGAACTGCTGCTTCAAAGGTTTTAAAGAATATCTCGTCACGAATGTAAAAATGGAAAATAAAGAAAATTTTGATGTTAAAATTGGCAATCAAGCTTCTTGGAATGATGCTATCTTAAATGTAAAAAAAAAAGTTTTAATATAACATACATAATCTAAATTCATTTAAATCTATTCTTTATTCTTATGAAAAACATTATTGTTCTCGTCTTTGTTTTTTGTTCAAAATTTTTCGCCTGTGCAATCTCCAACCTACTTCAGGTGTCTTTACTATGAAATCATTTGAGATTCATTCGAAAATAAAAAACAAAATGAAAGATGAACTCAATGAAATGAGTTGATTTTTTGTTTGTTTGTTTATTTATTTATTATTATTATTTAAAAATGTAACGAGAGATTTCGGAACAAATTTCATACCGTTATTAGATGTATTTACCCAACTCCTTCACCACGAGCAGGATATGAAACAAGGTCAATTTTCAAGTGGAGTACTGATGGTTTGACTTCAGAGTTTTCCTTCTCTTAAACTGATTGCCTCATCAAAATTAAAGAACCCAGTCTGTTTTACTATTTACTATTTACCTATAGCTGGTTAGACCTGAGAGTTTTCCTTCTCTTAAACTGGTTGCCTAACCAAAATTAAAGAACCCAATCTGTTTTACTATTTACTATTTACCTATAGCTGGTTAGACCTGATAGTTTTCCTTCTCTTAAACTGGTTGCCAAACCAAAGCTAAAGAACCCAGTCTATTCAACTATTTACCGATGGCCGGTTTGACTTCAGAGTTTTCACCGTATCCATTTTCTACGACGATAACCGTTACATGAATCACGCCTCGTTTCATACATTTAATATACCAAGTGCCAAAGTGACAGAAGAAGCTCCGTTTAACATATTATGAGTTAGAAGGTTGTCTTCTCTCACGAGATATCTTGTCAACCGCTGAGAGACAGAGAAATTTCTCTCGTGATATCCAGTCAGCCCTTCTAATAGAAAAGAAGAAATTTCGTCCGTTGCAAAACAAAGAAATTTCTCACGAAATGTATCGTCAGCCGGTCTTGCACCCCAACCAAAAAAAAAAAAAAACAATCTCACGTGTTATTTAATCAGCCGTTTTTTCAAGACAAATTTTTGGTGTAATATCTCGTCTGCCACTCGCACGTGATTAACGTCTGATAACCTCAGAGCTTTTACCACTCTGTTGGGGAGGAATAGAATATACTGACTGTATCCTTGTACACACACACACACACACACACACACACACACACACACACACACAAAGAGGGTTAATAATAATCTGCATCCGACAGTGTGGCTCCAGTTCTGGAACTCTGGGGAGTGTAGAATACATCTTCATTGCCATTACTCCCGGATCCACTCTGTACCGGAGTGGTAATACCTGTTAGGATCCAATTTATGGGTCAAATAGGTTTGTTTAAAAATTAGTTGTATTCCATAGTAATACATGATATCATATAACTGCAAATTATTTACGTGGTACATTCAATAAGTTTCCAGAAATTTGGTACAGGCATTTACAATTGTCGTGGACTCTTGAAAATTCAGTATGTTATTGCTATACATCTAATGAAATGATTGACAAATTTTTATGATTTCAGGTTCAAATGAACAGCTACAGCAGCAATTGGAACACACCCTACTAAAACCTGATTGTCACAGCTGGTAAATTTCTAAAATGCAATCTTGATGTTATGACGCTTTAGAAGAACGATATGCAATAAAATTCTGTTTTAAACTTCGAAAAAAATGCCACAGAAACGTATGGAATGCTTCAGACTGCTTTTCGACCATCTTGCATGAATCGAACATCAGTTTTTGAGCGGCATAAGAGATTCAAGGAAGGCAGGGAGCCTGTGAGGGATGATGAGAGGTGTGGGAGGAGTAAGGAAGTCAATACACCAGAGTTGATTGGCCCAAAGTTTAGGGTTAGGGTTACTATGTTGAGGTTTTAAGGGAGTTCAGGAAGAGAATCCGTCGGAAGACACCAGCACTCTTCACATCGGCTCAATAGCATTTCCACCCGGACAATACACCAGTCCACAACTCCATACTTGTCACAGACTATTTGACCAACATGGGCATCAAGACAGTTTATCAGCCTCCCTATAGTCCTGACCTTGCTCTCTGTGACTTTTGCTTATTCCCTAACCTCAGAGTCTGTCGTTATGAGACAATTGAGGAGATGAAAGAGGCCGTGACGAAGGTCATTGACACACTCACAGAAGCGGACTTCCATTGGGCCTTCCAGAAGTTGTTGGAACGGTACAACAAGTGCATTGCAGCCGGAGGAGATTATTTCGAAGGGGCCTAGAGTTTCATGTGTGTACTATCAATAAAAGTGCCCATACGAAAAAAGTCTGGAAACTTATTTAATGATCCGCGTATATCAAGAAAAGTTACTTGAAGCTGTAATTTGTTACTAAAGATTATTTTTGATTACTTGAAACCATATATCTATGTGCAAACAAATGTCGATTATTAAACAAAAATAATTACGTGAAATCATATAATTATTAATATTTGATAGGCATACTTGGAACCATACAACTGTGGGAAATTATTTGTATTCTGGCCTTGTGCCAAACTAAACCAAGTAAAGACAACTCACAGGCGATTGTGTGTAAGTCTTTTTCAAGGTTTTTTTTTTTACAGAAGGTGTCGTGCAATATGCAGATAGACATAGAAAGTGTGTGTGTATGTGTGTGTGTGAGAGAGAGAGAGAGAGAGAGAGAGAGAGGTACAGAGATAGAGAAAGAGAGATTGACAACGTAGGTTATCCTATTTACCAACCCCTCCGCTCGGGCAGGATATGACACAAGGTCAATTTTTAAGCGGAGTTTAATAGGTTTCAATTCAGAGTTTTCCTTCTCCTAGACTAGTTGCCTCACCAAGGCTGAAGAACCCAGTCTGTCCTACTATTTACCCATAGCTGGAGGGAGAATAATTGGATTCATACCTTTCCCAAGGGTATTAGTGCTATGTGAAATGCAATCATTCTCGTCCAGAATTTGAACACGAGTAGCTGTTTCCATTTCCGACGACGATAACCATTACACCACGGGCACCTCCTAACAACGTAGGTTATATGCAATGTGAAGAGAGAGATGTTGATAATGTAAGTGATATGAAGATATGGAGAGAGGGGGGAGAAAGAAAGAAAGAAAGAAAGATTGACTGCATATGTGTTATGCAATGTGAAGAGAGAGATCGGAAGATATTGATAACGAAAAGATTTGTAATATGGAGAGAGACAAACAGAGATTAACGACATGTGATATGTAATGTGAAGAGAGAGAAAGAGAGATTGTCAACGTAAGTGATATGTAATGGGAACAGAGAGAGAGAGAGAGAGAGAGAGAAAGGAAGAGCTACTTAGAAAGAGAGAGAGAGAGAGGATTGAAGATGTATATGAAAACAAATGTTGATGTCTGATTAGGCTATTGTTTTTGCTAGTTTCTCATCGTAAATTCTTTCTCCAAGGTCTTGTCGCAGAGTGAAAAAGTAGGACACAGAAAAATATGACAAGAGACGAAATAACAAAGAAAATAATTTGCAAAGTAGAAAAAAGAACGAAGGAAAAGAAAGATATCATGAATTTTGTCAAAGACACTCCCTCCCAAACTGCAGATTTTCTTTGAAAGAAAGAAAACTAAAAAGCTATAGGACATGAAGGTGACAGTGATACCAATTGTAATTGGGGCTCTTAGAATGATCCCAAAATGTTTGGTAAAGGAGCAGTAAGAGTTGGAAATCGGAGGTCGAGCTGACACCATCCCAACTACAGCATTGTAGAGCTGGGCCAGAATACTGAGAAGAGTCCTGGAGACTTGAGAAGACTTGCTGTCTCTCAGATTTCTGTGAAAGACCATCAGTTAATACTGGTGTGAAAAACTCTCAAGTAGTAACAATAAAAATAATAATGATAAGGATAAGTACCTGGACCTTGCTCGAGAATTGAAAAACTATGGAACATGAAAGTGACGATTATACCAATTGTAACTGGTTTTATTGGTACAGTTACCAAAGGATTGGTATAGGGACTGGAATACTTGGAAATAAGAGGACGTGTGGAGACCATCTAAACTATAACACTTTTGAGATCAGCCAGAATACTGAGAAGGATACTTGAGGAGAGTTGCTATCACTCAAACTCCAATGAGAAACCATCAGCTAACGCTGGTGTGAAAAAAACTCGAGAAGTAATGATAAAAATAATAGTGGACTTTGACGTTCCGGTTGACTACAGGGTAAAACTGAAAGAAAACAAAGGGAGATATGTACCTAGACCTTGCTAGAGAACTGAAAAGACTATGGAATATGAAAGTGTTGGGTATCACCTACCTTTTCAGCATAATGAGCTGTTCCATCTACCATATATGGAAGTAGCGGAGATCAATCTGAGAATAAGCCTACAAGTCAGACCAGAAGAGCCGTTCCTATTGTTGAAGTATATCATTACTCTATCACTAATCCTATGTTCTTATTACTAACAGTCTCTCTCTTGTAAATACTCTTTCCTGTAAATATAACTATTTTCCTTATTATTATTACTACTCGTGTTCACTAATCAGAACACAACAGAAAGTGACGATGATACCAATTTTAATTAGTGTACTCGGTACAGGCACAAAAGGAATGGTACAGAGAGTGGAGGAGTTGGAAATAAGAGGACGAGTGAAGACCATCCAAACTACAGCATTGTTGAGATCGGCCAGAATACTGAGAAGAATCTTGAAAACATGAGGGGACTTGCTGTCACTCAGACTCCAAGGAAAAACTCTCAAAAGAGAAAAACTCGAATAATTATAGTAGTTATTAGAACAAGGATAATACCAACTCTTTCCTACGAAGATCTTCACTGCAACCAATAAAAAATAAAAACACAAGGGAAAATGGTCAAAAGAGGATTAAAAAGAAATATTATATACGTTTTTACGCAATTAACAAACCATCAGGAAGAAATACAACTCAATGAACTTACAACGTATGACAAGAAAGGACTAAATGTACAGATACACACTTAGATCCCGATAAACTAGCCAATGTGAGAAGATATACCATTAAAAGTAACCACTTAACAAATGCTGAAAAAGATGATATCAAAGAATAGTTACTGGCTGATATCCAACAAAATGAAACTGTAGCATTTAAAATGAATGCAGTTAATAAGTCAATTTGGCGACCATAAGTAAAAAGTAAAGTTGGCGACCATAGTCGAGGATAACCCGAAGGCTCCCTTTTCGATAGCTACTACACCAAGGTGTAGGGGAGGGCGCTACTCCTTCCCTGGATTGATCTACTTTACCCTTGATCCGTACCTTATAATGCTGAGTGTTAAGCAAGGAGGCATCAAGTACCATTTTTTGAGTCTTTGGTATGACTCGACCTGGGATTGAACCCAGGTCTCCCGGGCCATTGGCGAACACTCTAACCGCTAGGCCAATGTCCGGTTACACAGTTAATAATGAACTAAATCATACATTAAAACCATCAAGCAATGATTATGTGAAAACTCCAGCAACACAAAATGTATACAACAAATTAGAAAATAGTTAACCTCAAATGGAAAACCCAGACTACAGAAAAAATATTAAAATTGACGAAATGAAAGAAAATATAATCAGAGATTCGCCAAGGTAACTATTAATATGAAAAACAGGGCATCTCTAAAAATGATAAAATTAACCTAATGCAGATAAAGTTGACAAAATATGCCATAGAAGATCTTCTACAATACTTTAAACTAAATCTTACGCTTTTAAATGATATAACATATGCAACTGCTACAGTAATAAGCCCAGCAATCATCGCACATTAACAAAATAGTTTTAAGTAGCCCAAACGGAAAATAAGGATACAAAAAGAAATAGAATATAGAGGAGAAATATCCATACTGTCACGTGATAGCTCACGGAGACGAAGAGGCAAGACTGATACTATCCTCCCGTATTGAATTAGAGTATCAAGCAGTCAAAAAGTGACCGTTAGGAGAGAATGTGGGTCACAGAGGAGATAGACCAGATGTTCACACTTAATGAACTCAGGTCGCCGGACATCGGAAGGGGAAAGAGAGAGAAGCCAAATGACTGGCTGGGACCCCAAAACGGAAGTGGGGTTCCCTTCCCCTCAGCAGAAGTAAATAGTAAAAAGGTAGTTTTTGAGCAAGGCTCGTTGCAGACGGACCATAGCCATTTTACTCCGGGCTAAAGACAAAAGATTAACTGAGACATGAGAGACACGAGTCCCTCAAGCCAGTACTAAAAACAGAACAAAGTCTAGTAGCCCGTGAAAGAAGAAAATTCTCCAGTGGAACCCCGTCGAAAATAAGATAAGTAACTTTGGGACATTTTTCCTTTACACCCAAATTTCGTTTACCACTCTCTCTCTCTCTCTCAATTTGAAGAAGGATAAAAGCCAGGAAAAGACGTTAATATTCGTGGACTGTCTAATTATATATTTTTGACACTCTGAACGTGTATATATAACCGTAGTAAAGAACCTATGTATTTTCATTTTACCATGTGGTCTATGTTGTTACTTCATGCTTTCTTTCCAGCTTCTATTCGCCTTATGTTATCTTGCTTAGAATTGTCCTATTAATTCCTAAAGTATCATACGGGAAACCGGAGTTGCCGACTACAACAATATTAATATTATTACGACTAAAACCTATAGGCTCATTATCTTCCATTATCTCGGGGAAAGAAGAAAGCGGCCTGGTGGGTGTGTGATAGTGTGAAATTTGGAACCCCTTGCCAGCGGCGGTCAGTCTGGCCCTAAATTATTCCCTCACGTAATCTTATCTGCCTGAGAGAAGAACTCTGAACAGGACTTATTCTGTAGGGGATCAAGTGCCAATCCGCCCCGTCTTCACACGTGCGAAAATAAAGTCCCGTTATGGGATTTTAGTCAATTTCGCGTCACAATACTTAATGAAATGAGTAAGAGTATCAAAATGAAAACTAGAAAAAAATCACCAATTCTATGTGGACGATTTAAAGTTATATACAAAAAATGATGACGATTCAGGTCTTCTAAGCTCTTTGAAAAGATTTAGTGACGACATAGAAAAGTAATTTGGTCTGGAAAATATGCAAAAGGCAAATTCAAGAAAGTGTCGCTTGTTAAGTCTAAAAACATTACTTTAGATATAACCACGGAAATTACAGAGCTAGAAGACAATAAAACCTATAAATATTTAGGAATTTATGAAACGATTGGTATTAAACAAATTAGAAAAATTAAGAAACAAGTTCTATAGGAGAATAAGGGACAGAATTGGATGCCAAATATAAAATTATAGGAATTAATACCCTCGAAATACTAGTTGCGACACGGTTTTAATATAATAAATTGGATATTAGCTGAAATTTTAAAAGTGGGTAGTAAATTTAGGAAACTAATAGCTTGCTACAAAATGCATCAACCAATAGCAGACGTAAAACATCTTTAGATCAAAAGAGAAAATGGTGGAAGATGATTAATCCAACTGGAATTGACCTACAAAATATCTACAATAGAATTAAAGAAATACATAGACTCTACAACAAATTCGACGCTACAGCGAGTAAAAACACTAGATAAGCAATATATATATATATATATATATATATATATATATATATATATATATATATATACATTCAATTAGTAAAGAAATAATTAAATTTGCTAATCAGCTGGAATTCATTCCGAAAGAAATAGACGTGAAAGATAAAGCAAAAAATATCAAGAAGCAAAAGTACACAAACAAAATCAATTAAAAATTCCTTGGAACAAAAACCTCTACACGGACGATACACACAAGAAATAAGAAATACTGAATTTGATATAGTAAAAACTAATCGATCACTAATAAGTGCCGGACACAAGGTGGAAAAAGAGGGGTTAATAATAGTAGCACTGGAACAGCGCCTACCAACTAGAAACTATCAGGTAAACACGATAAAAATGGATCAAACAATATGTAGACTGGGTAAGAAAAAAAAAGGACTTTCGATACATCATCTTTGTGAAATTGTCAGCGACGTAGAAAACAGCGCTCAAAATCCCGAATCTTTGAACAATTTTTATATTCATTCGATTCAGATTTGGGCGGTTTTGGTTGGATTTTATGGCATATCAACCAGTGTGGGTTATTTAATGCCAAATCCTCTTTATACATATATATTAAATGTATATGATTTGGTTTGGTTGGGTTCTATGGTATATCAATCATTGTAAGTTATTTAATGCCAAATCCTCTTTATACATATATATTGAATATATATATGACTTATTAACAGATTTTGTAGATAACATTCTTATATGAGCCAGAGCTAATTTTTTCCCACAGTTAAATGATTTCAAGTATTGCTATATAACAGTCACAATTTAACATCAGTCACTTGTTTGCATACATAATTTGTTCTATTTGACCCATAGATAGGACCATATCAGGTACTACCACTCTGGGTCAAAGTGGACCAGGGAGCAATGGCAATGAAGGGATGCTCCAAAATCAGGAAATCTTTAAGGGTGGAGTCTCATCACCAGATGGTTTAATGTCATATCCAGGACACCCCGGTGGGGGTGGGCTTACCTATTTGAAGAGATGCGGTCGCTGTATTTCACAGTTCCAGCCGACTTGGTTGTTCGATCTGAAGTTATATTCTCTTATTCTTAAGTAAAAATTATTATTTTTTTAAATTCATATATTCTTCATTGTCTGTTTCTTTATAACTAAACATACATTAACATCTACAGTGACCAGAAAATTATGTTCATTCAACAAATAAATTTGCTACATGACCAGTTTTTCGTCGCTTCTTTTATAGCATATCAACTATTCTAAAAGCTACTTTTAAAACATTCCACAAAAAAAAACTTTCTCCTGATGATGGTATAAAACCGAAACTAGTTAAGAAAAATAAAGAAATATTTCTAATTGTCTTATTACTTGTGTTCCTCCTATATATATATATATATATATATATATATATATGTATGTATGCTGCGAGCAATTTTGATCAAGTCCTGGAGGCAACACCCCACAAAGCACCAGCTGTACGGCCACCTATCTCCCATCACGAAAACTATCAGTTAAACGAACCAGACATGCAGGACACTGCTGGAGAAGTAGGGACGAGCTCACAATTGATGTTCTCCTATGGACCTCCTCACATGGCCGAGCAAAAGCAGGGCGACCAGCTCAAACCTACATACAGCAGCTCAGTGAGGATACGGGATGTAGCCCAGAGAACATGCCAGAAACGATGAACGATAGGGAGGAGTGGCGAGAGAGGGTCAGGAATATGCGTGCTGGCGGCACGACATGATGATGATGATGATGATGATGATGATGATGATGAAATTTATATATTTAATGCCAGGGAATGTTGTGACCTTTGGTTTCATGAAGTTTTTACAAACAACAATCTTCAGGCAGATAACGAAATGAAATGAATAAATCAAAAATCGAAAAATACAGTCAAAAACTGTTGGGATTGTGTAGAAATCTTTACGTGTGTTTGTGCGTGCGTGCGTGCGTGCGAGTGTTTGTGTGGGTTATAGTTGCGTATTATTGTGTGTGTATGTGTAAGTGGTGTATAGTGTATGTGTATGTAAAGGTACATGCGCAGAGCGTTGTTTAAACGAATGGGAGACGTCAATGTATGTAATATACAGTAAGGGCGGGAAAATTCTTTATTTATGTGTAGGTGATTGTAACTAAGGAACAAAACATCATCATTGCATGTCGAGGAAAATAAAATAAAGATTTGATTTGTAAGCGTAGTTAAGCGAGTGTAGTATGGTAGGCCAGAATCACTGTAAATATCATGGAGTAAGGATATGTTGTATTGCAATATACTATGGAATATTGTACAATATTGGTATTTTATGTATGGAAGAGATTTGAGCTAGATAACAATAATAATTTGTATTGTGTTTATGATATGTTGCGTATATATTATAGTTATCCAGGATAGTACGTAAAAAATGAATATAATGAAGGGTTTACAATAATAGTATTATCTAAGATGGTTTTTATTTTTTTATTTGTTATGTACGATGATGAATATAACTGAAAAGCTAAGGGTTGTCATTGTAAAATTAAGGAAATAGATGGTGGGTTTGGGACGTATGGGTAATAATTAGGGGGTGATGGTTATTCTTAATAGTTATCGGTGTTGTGTTAACGTTATATGACGTTATTGTAGTAAATGATGGAAGGTACGTGGTAGAGAAGATAATGGTACAGTGTTGAAGCCTATTATTAACGCTCATGAAAATATACTGTTAAACAAACTTCTATGGTATTAAATATATAAATCTAATATATATTTATTTATCATTATTATTATTATTATTATTATTATTATTATTATTATTATTATTATTATATAGCTCTATCCTAGATATTGAGCACTCTCCCTATTATATTGCACTTGGTTCGCTACAAACCTACAAAGTGCTTTAGTGACAACCAACACTGTTACAAACTGAAAATAATTCCGACAGTATGAAAATGTAGAGGGATGAAGAAACATAAGGCTTTCGGTGGCTGATTTTACTTGTAGATATATTTGCCAACGTTGAACATTTCGGTTTTTCGTCTTTCATCAATAACTTATTCGTGCTGATAAAGGTTTAAAAACCGAAACGTTACACGTGCTAAATATTTCAACAAATAAAATCATATTCTTAAGACCTCGTGTTTTTTTCGTGTCTATATATATATATATATATATAGAGAGAGAGAGAGAGAGAGAAATTCAATCATACAAATGTGCTCACCTGTAGGAGGAAGAAAAATGATGTAGCCCTAATCTAAAGTCTAAGAAAGGATAATTGATTCTAAATTCATTTGAAATTTTGATTTTTTTTTTTTGTTGTTGGGGGAGGACGTTATTTTAGTTTGTTTGCTTTTTGTTGTTGTTTTTTTTTTCTTCTCTTAAATTTGAAGACATTACGATTTCCACCATTTCTAGGATCCACAAAGAATAAATATAACGTAATGTAAAAATCGATATTGACTATTTAATATTTCGAGAGGATTGTTGAGTTTGTTACGTGTACAGCAAGACAGCAGTATTCAAAAGAACACAACCCATGCAGTATTTGGGTAGTGATCATTCACACCAGTGACATGAATACGATGGGTTGGCTGTTTATTTACACATGACAAATATTGATTACAGCGTATGTATAGTCAAGTCTAACCGAGTTTTATATGAAATGGCCGGTTTATGTCAATTCTTTTACTCTCTCTCTCTCTCTCTCTCTCACACACACACACACTTGTTACATATATGTATATTTATATATATATATATATATATATATATATATATATATATATTCAAAAGAAAATCTTTCCTCATCCAGTGATGATTGTGAAATTGGTAGACATGATTGATATGTAAGCATTTTAAAATTTTAATATATATATATATATATATATATATATATATATATATATGGAAAGAGAGAGAGAGATGTCATAAAACAAGCATTTCACATAAAAGTCGGTTAGACTTGACAATCAAAATCAACCATCGCTACAAACTATCATTTTTTGTTTTGCTCTGTTATTTTTGTTGTTTTTTTTTTTTTACCCCCGTTTGAAGGGGTACAGTCATATAGTTTAAAGAAATCCTAATTCAAATAATTCTTAAACAAAACTATAGGTTTGGCTTGGCTTCTTTGTTTAATGGCATATCAACCTTCATGGGTTATTTATTTAATATCAAATCCCGATGGGACCAAGAGTTTTCACCTCTGTCTCGCATAGGGTTTTTCCTGTGCGAGGCTTCCACTATAAAACGGCCTTGTGCCATAAAGTCACATGATGGGGTTTCAGTTAAATACCACGCCAAAGCCATCCTTGTAGAAGGACAGCAGTGATACTACTTAACGCATACTTCGGGGATCAGGGGGTTCATGCCTTTCCCAAAGGGAACCTAATAGCGTGACTAGAGTTCGAACTCGATTACTTCAAGGCTGCAGTCCAGCATTTTAGTCCTTACGCTATGTGGACTCTCCCCAAATTAATTGGATCTTTAGAGGTACTACCGCTCCAGGACAGAGTGGGCATGGGAATAATGGTAATGAATGAGTACTTCACACTCTCTAGATCTTCAGAACTGTAGCCTCATCATCGGAAGTAGTTTCGTGTCATGCCTAGAATAAATTTGTTGGGTTGGGGAGCGCGTTAGCATAAATTAACTGGAATGTAGTTTGAATTTAACAGCAAAGCGAGAGAGTACTCATAGCGTAGAGGTTAACGTACTGGTCTGTGATATTGTAGTAAGTGAGTTCGATTTCTAGTCATGCTATTACGTTCACTTTCAAACTAATACTCGTGGGAAAAGCATGAAGCCCCTTATATATGAGTTAAATCGCACCACTTCTGTTCTTCTAATAGGTTGACTTTGGCATTAAATAACCCACGAAGCTTGATATGCCATTAAACAAAGAAACTAAACCGAATTGTAAAGTGTTATTAAAGAAGTGTACCTACGGGTAGTAACAACATTTTAGCAAACTTAACGAGTGCATTGAGCCAATTGTAATTCTAAATATTGCTCCGCATATGAAATATTAAAAAATGAAAATAGAAATAAAATAATATACAATGTTATATTATTTTAAAATTATCTTCAATCTTTATGCACCAAGAAACATTATATGTCTCACTTTCATTGGCTAAGCCTACATTTTATATTATATTTCTGTTTAAATATTCTAATAACATCCTCGTCACTTAGTTTAAGGGCAACGTTCAAATTTAACTTTACACTTCATATGTCGAAAATTTGATGAAATGAATTATTCATTATATTTTTCTATTAGAAAGCACATAGGGAAAAAAATCTATCCTAAATGGCTAGTCCTGCATACTTGAAAACGAGTCGAAAATCACTATATATATATGTGTGTGTGTGTGTGTGTGTGTGTGTGCGTGTGTGTGTGTGTGTAAATCAAAGTTAGCTGAAAAGTTCATAGACTGACCAAGATACTTACATGAAATCAGACAAAATACCCAGCATTCGAAAAATATGTCTCGACCATAAAAATTTGATAAAAGATCTGTTTTCTATATTTCACCAAAGGAAAAGTCCAACTCAATCAGTTCAGTTAGATTCTAGGTCACGTTATCTGTGTCAGCATCATTTTAAGTCATCAGGTCAACCTTTGACTTAAAATGAGCCTTTTAAAATTTCATCTGGTTAGCCTTGGACTTAAAATGAGCTTTTAAAAAGCTCACAAGGTCAGCCTCTGACTTAAAATGAGCTTTTTGAAAGCTCATAAGGTCAGCCTCTGACTTAAAATGAGCCTTTTAAAAGCACATGACAGAGAACCAAATCTTACCTAAATGGTCAACACTGGTTAAAAATAGTCATACTCGAAAGCAAATCGACAATCACTCTCTCTCTCGCTATATATATATATACATATATATATATATATATATATATATATATGTATATATATACGCGCATAAAATACACACACATATATTACATATATATTTATATACACTACGTTGCAGTAGTCTCTTATTTAAACAAGCTTATTACAGATCACAAACAAGGTTTATTTCAATCTTTGTTTACTCATGTCTTTCTCTCTTCTTCAGGGGAATCCCCTTGTTATAGTGGTTAACGTACGGGACTGCGAGTTCAAATTCCGGTCACGGTATTACGTTCACTTTCAGACATATACTCTTGGGAAAGGTATAATGAACACCCTTATCCCCCAAGCTGTGGGTTAAATAGCCTCACTACTGTTCTTCTACAAGGATAGCTTTGGCATTGAATAACCCACGAAGGTTGATATGCCATTAAACAAAGAAACCGAAACTGGACCTGTTTTTGCATAAGACTTCGAATTGAAGCACAAATAGAAATTGTCCATTTTTTCCCGAGTGTTTTCAATCAGCCTTGATCTTTTACGAGGTTAATGTTTACATGCAATATCATTGTTTTTTCCTTTTTTTTTTTCTTTTTTTGGGGGGTGGGGAGAAAGATAAATCGTTTTTTTTTATCTCTAATTTAAATTTTGAAATACTTTCAGGTCTTTATGACTTAGCAAATGCAACAATAAATGTAATAGTTTGCAGTCTACGTATTCATTAGTTGAAATCTAATTTATTCATATAGTTTTTGCTTTGTATTGTTTTTATAATTATTGCTTAAATATTTGCTGTCCTTTTTTTTCCCAATTTATTCAACATCTTTCAATTATCTACAAGTATTCTTTTTAAATGTTGGTCTGAAGAAGACGGCCTTGAATCTTATGTTGATTAGGGTAAGCTTTTGTGGTACTATTGTTTGAAAAGTGGCCTGTTAGTAGACATGTAAGAATCATGGTTTCACACACACACACACGCACATATATATATATATATATGTATATATATAATTAGATTATATATATATATATATATATATGTATATATATATAAAGCCAGACATGTAAAAGAGCAGTAGTTGTACTGTTTAACCTACTAGCTGGAGGATAAGTGGGCTCATGCCTTTCTCAAAGGCATTTGTCCGAAAATGAACGTAATACCAAGAGTAAAGTTCGAACTCACTTACCACGATTTCACAGTCCGGCATGTTAACCAAACGCCATAGAGACTCCACTGAGGGGGATTTATTGGTTTAAAAAAATCTGTCGTCATCTATGCATACATATGTATAAACATGCCTATAAACAGATTGATAGATATGAAAAAATACTTATATATATATATATAGATAGATAGATAGATAGATAGATAGATAGATAGATAGATAGAAGGTGTTTCATAATTATTGAAATAAAGCAGCGATTTTCAAATCATTTCTGTTGACTTTGTTCTCTTTCTCTTTCCAGAATAGTATGGGAAAATAGTTCACATTCTGATATATCTAATCAAATATAGTGAAAACGTGCTTTGGACGATGAAGTAGATCTTTTGCGAGAAGATATATATTACGAAGGTAGGTCTTTCAAAATTATTCAATCATGATACAGAAGAAAGTTGGTCAAGAACTTTGAAGAAGCCCATGACACTTAGGAAGATCGTAAGGCAAACGGGTTCCTCACCATCTGGACCTCCGATGACAGCCAAGAGAAATGTGCATGATTTATCAACAACTTTGCATGCCACATTCAACAACATTGCCTTCAACTGAACGGGTTGCCAAGTCACCAGGGGCTGTAAAAGACTGCCTCGCTGCAGAGGGCTAAGACCTCTCCCCCAGCCCCCAATGAGTGTCCTGGATATGACACAAAACAATCTGATGGTCAGGTTCCAGTAATGCTGGAGCTTTGGGGGATGCGAAGTACTCCTTCATTGCCATCGCTCCCAGGTCTACTTTGGCCCAGAGTGGTAGGGTCCTATCCATGGACAAATAGAACTAAACTGCGTACTTATGCTAAACTGGATTGTTTGATTGGCCAAGTGGGTAGAGTGTTCGCCAATGGTCCGGGAGACGGGGGTTCTATCCCAGGTCGGGTCATACCAAAGACTTTAAAAATGGTACTTGATACCTCATTGCTTAACACTCAGCATTATAAGGAATGTATCAAGAGTAAAGGAGCAATTCAGGGAAAGGAGTAGCGCCCTCTCCTACACCTCGGTGAAGTAGCTATTGAAAAGGGAGCCTTCAGGTCGCCCACGACCACGGTCGCCAACTTTTTACTGATATGTAAAAAAATTATTTGGCTTTAAATAATCTACAATGGTTTTTATGCCATAAAACCCAACCAAACCAACTAAATAAACTGAACGGGAGATATTGGAAGTAGGGCTCCCCTTGATGTCTTTTATTCATGTTTGAGACTAAATGAATACAGATTCTAAAATATTATCCTTTTATCTTTCAGGAAATGTAATGTCTATTATTCTATACTTTCTGGTCTTTGATTTGGGCCGATTATTTTGTTTCTAAAATGGTAAAACACCAGATAGATAGATAGATAGGTAAAAATTAACTCGGTTAGATTTCTGTCCAATTTTGTTTAAATTCATAACGTCGTTTTCGTATCTCAAACTTCTATTTTCAGTACCGTGGATATTTTACTAGTATTACTTTTTTTTTCTTTACTTTTTTTTGTCTTACTTTGAATGACAAATTATTACTTATACGATGGGATTAAACGTCTTAGCCATATCATTACGAGAGAAAAACTTTATCAAAATTTATAATCAGTCAATAAAACTTTCAGAAAGCTAATCAAAAGAAAACTTTTTTTTTCCCTGATGACTGCGATAAAACAGTCATATTTCACCTTATGTCAAGTTCGCATGAGATAATATTGACGTACACGGACTTGAGTGAAACTGATTTAAGAATAGTGATGTTTTTATTGATAAAACAGTACATTAACATTACAGCAATCTTTGTTAAAATTACTAAATTCAGATTTTGGGGATCACTGGTTTTTAGAGTCAGAAACAAATTTTGCAATCCAAATACTGAATAACCTCCTATATATATATATATATATATATATATATGTGTGTGTGTGTATATATATATATATATATATAATGTGTGTGTGTGTGTGTGTGTGTATTCTGGCAGAGGTTTTCTTGAAGGTATATTTTATGAAAAATGACAGACAACGAAATTTAGAGTTGTTTTTTTCTGAGCCATGTTCACAAGCGAAATGTCTGTTATCTTTGATAAAATATGCCATCAATATATATATATATATATATAGGGTTTGGTTTGGTTTCTTTGTTTAATGGCATATCAACGTTCATGGCTTAGTCAATGTCGAACCCATCCTTATAGAAGGACATTAGTGTTGCTATTTTTAATGTACTCAGTATTTAGGTTTGGTTTCTTTGTTTAATGGCATATTAACCTTCGTGGGTTATTTAATACCAAAGCCAGCCTCTTAGAAGAACAGTAGAGGTACTATTTAACTATAGTACTATTAATAGCTGGGAGAGGGATAAAGGGGTTCATGCCTTTCCCAAGAGTACTAGTTCAAAAGTGCACATTATATCGCGACTGGAGTTCGAACTCACTTACCTGGAGATCGCAAGGAAAGGTATGAATCCAACTATTCTCCCTCCAGCTATGGATAAAATAGTAGGGTAGACGGGGCTCTTTAGCCTTTGTATAGTAACCGGTCTAGGAGAAGGAAAACACCCAAAATAGACGATCCCGAACAGTTATATTGCTACCCGTGTGTGAGACCTCTATCCCCGATGTTACAGCTGAATCAAGTTGCGCACTGAAAAAGTAGGGAAATATGTAACCAACTTGATAAACTTTTATTGATTATAATCTCAGTTGAATTATATGGCTAAACTAATTGTGCAGATTGGGAAGATTTGGCGGGAAACTGGTCAACGAGAAAGATTGCTTTGTATTAATTGATATTTTGCTTTGTCACATCTATTTTGTCGCTTGGTAGTCTGCGACCAGTTTGGAATAATATAGGGTGCACTTTGCTTCACTCAGCCACGAAATCTTCCCTTTTACTCAATAGTTCTTTAGCCCAGTCGGCTGGGGCTGTAGAATACACCGACTGCATCTGCATATCTGTGTGTCAAATAGAACTTTAAATGATTTATACTAAATTAAATCGTTTGAAATAGAACAGTTTCATTATTTAAATGTCTGCAAACAAATGACCGATACTTAATTAAACGGTTTGTGATACATAGTAATACTTGAAACTATTTAATTTTGTTGACTTATGTTTACAAATCCTATATATTTAATATTTATGAATAAACCAGGTTTGGTTTTAAATAACCTGCAATGGTTGATATGCCATAAAACCAAACCAAACCAAACAAAATCATATATATTTCATATATACGTATAAAGAGGATTTGGCATTAAATAACCTACAATAGTTGATATGCCATAAAACTAAACCAAACGAAATCATATATATTTCATATATATGTATAAACAGGGTTTGACATTAAATAACCAAGAAGGGTTGATATGCCATAAAACCAAACCAAACCATCAATAGTTGTTTCGATAACCCTGTATTCACGTCAATTCTCGACAATTCTCGGACTGGTCCACTAAGTAAGGAGTGATAACCAACAGAATTCAAAACCAGGAGCTGATATCCCAGTGACACTATAAACTCTTCTTTTCCTATGTGCACATATTTAGATTCAATAATATATGTGCGTGTCAGTACGAGTCTGTCTTTATAAATACATATGCGAATAGGTGTAGAATGTATCTATGTAAATATATATGGACGTGAACGAATTTTTGTTTGGGTTGGTTTGATTTCTTTTTTTAATAGTATATAAGATAATAAGATATTTTTTTAACAGCAGCGATACTATTTAACCCATTGTTGGCAGGAAAAAAAGGGTCAGTACGTTTCTGAAGAGCATTAATCCGAATATGAACAAAATAGAGCAACTTGAATTCGAACTCGTTTACTTCCTGACCGCTTTTGACCACTTTAACCATTACGCCACTGAGACTCCCCCATGAGCGTATCTGCACAGGTGTGTGCAAGCATGGATATGTATGTAGGTATGTATCAAAAGAGTATCTAAACAATTTAGGGAAGTCGGCAGATTTTAATAGACGATAAAATAGACAAAGAAGGATTTTTCGATGGATAATGTCCATAAAATAAATTCAAGTCTTCGGGACTCGTATAGTGAGAGGTTAACAGACAAGGATATCTATTTTAGTTCTGGGGGTTACAAGTTGTGAAGGCTCTGTTTTTTCGTCCGGAATCAGAACTCCATATATTTAAGAAAGCAATCAAGAGCAGATCAGAGGAATTACGGCAAAGAGGGGTTCGAACCTAGAAGAGTAAGTAGCAGTAAGCTGTCAAGAAGAAAAAAGTTAACTGTCGGCTGTTTTGACACTGGGTGGGATAATAAAAAAGAATACCCAGCGCCTAAGTCTATATTGTGGAGTGTCACATCCACTTCCCTACCAAAAAATGCCCACCACCCAAATCTATATAATGAAGTGTCACTCGCACTCCCCAACCTGGATAAACCGAAAGATAAATCATCATCAATAAAAACGACCATACATATGTATTCTGGGATCCTTTTTTTCTTTTTCTTTTTCTTTTTTTTATGGATCTGACTCGTGGCTCATGGTCTCGACCAAAACCTGCGGTCGATTAATCTTTCAGATATCCTGTAACCTGGTCGTCGGGGCGCTTGTAATGTAGCGTGACTTGGGCACGAAGATCCTCCCTCTACAACTGGTTTGAATTCAGAGTTTTCCTTCTCCTAAACTGGTGGCCATACCAAGTTTAAAGAACCCAGTCTGCCTTACTATTAATACATAGCTGAAGAGAGAACAGTTGGATTCATACATTTCTCGAAGGCATCAGTACTATGTCAAATACAAACAACGTCAACCAGGATTTGAACTTGGGTAGCTGAGTCCATTTCCTACGACGATAACCGTTATTCCGCGAGCGCCTCCTAATGTTTACTTAACAACTAAACAACATCATTTAGCTGGCGAGACTGGACAAGCCGCGATGAAGACATCCACAGTCTCTAAAAACGTCCGACGTTGTCTTCAACTTTGTTCTTGCAATTCTCGTAAAGACATTTGAGCTAAGATATAACGACCGCATTTTTAAGAGCTTTAGCCTAGATTTGCTACGGAAAAAGGACAACTGCACTTTAACGGCTATATGAAATTGCTCGTTGGATAATTACCGGAGATTAAAAAAAGAATTCGGAATTCGATTCAACAATTAACAGCTAATAACGGATAATCATATTTTTAAAAAAATAGTAAAAAAATGACTGATTAATTAATTGAATGATTTTAGCGGCATGTCAACCCGTCTAGCATTATTTTATGCATAGGGGTTAAGGAATCACGTTCATATTTACATTTTTTGTGTTGTTATTTCTTAAGAAGGTTCTTTTTTGCATACGGCCATATTGAATACGAATAATTTCTAAACAGATCTATTTGGTTTCAGTTTCTTTGTTTTTGATGGTATATGAACTTTCGTGGGTTATTTAATGCCGAAGCCATCTTTGTAGAAGAACAGTTTTGGAACTATTTAACCCATAGCAGGGGCGAAAAGGGGATTCATACCTTTCCCAAAGGTACCGAACGTAATGGTATAAGTGAAGTTCGAACTTGCATACTAAGACTTCTCTGTGAGGGGGTGTCCTCGTGGAGTAATGGTTAAAGCGGTGGACTGCGGAATCGTAGTACGCGAGTTCGTACATTCACTTTCGGGCAAATACCCTTGGGAAAGGTATGAACCCCCTTATCCTCCCAGCTATGGGTTAAATAGCACCACTACTGTTCTTCTAGGAGAATGGCTTTGGCATTAAATAACCTAAAAAGAGTTGATATGTCATTAAACAAAGAAACCAAACCTTCTCTGTGAATCACTTTAGCCATTATGCCAAAGAAACTCCCTACAAGTCTATTTGACTCATAGATTGGGACCCTAATAGGTGCTACCACTCCGGGTCAGATTAGACCTAGGAGTAATGGCAATGAAAGGGTACTCTATACTCCTCAAATCTCCAGAAATGGAGCATTACTATTTGATGCAGTTTAGTATCATACCAACGACATCCATTTTGGGGTGGGGTCATACCCTTCTTCTGAGGAGACAGTCAGCGTATTCTAAACCTCTTCAACAAGACTACAGTAGAAAACAATTGATTCTCGAAAATCTCGAAAATCTGAAACTCAGTATCACCCTTCAAAAATCTTATGAGTTCGTAAAAATAACAAATTTCATTGTTTTATACCTAATTTTTATATCTGTTATTTTATATGTCATTTTATATATATGCAGTCAAAATTATTTTGATAGTGATTTTTCGGAATGTTGTCCTCATCTTTATTGTTGTTAGTTGAAGCACAACGTTTCTGACGCTGTGTCCTCCAGCCTTCCACGGGTGTCCCTTGTTTATCTGGGCAGTGGAATGATTAAACCTGGAAATCATTTTTAAAGTTTAACTGTTGATCAAACAAGGCCTGAGGATACAGCGGTCGAAATGTTGTGTTTCAACTAACAACAATAAAGATGAGGACAACAATCCGAAAAACCACAACCAAAATAATTCACATCAAGCCTCATCTCAAAAATTCAGACAGATAATGCAGTCAAAATGTTTGCACAGGTAATAAATATTTTGTTTATTTCGTTGTGAATTATTTTGCATTGTTTTGCACGAGGAAATAATATACTTTCTCTGCTACAAATGTCCGAATTGTATTCCTCACACTAAAGTAATTGTGAACTATAGTACTCGCAGACGACAGATATGCAAAGAGAAACCTTCTTGTCATCAATACTATAGCCCGTTCAACTACTATAAAACATTTCCTAATAATATCCGTTTTGACTGGATAATGTTGCACTAGAAGTAATAAAATCTCCGTTTCTTTGATTTAAACAAAAATCATCTTTTATTTATTTTCAATTGTCAGATGTGTACTTTTTCATGGGTGATAGTGTATTTCGAACCTCTCTCTGATATATAGGTGAACACATTTAATTAATGAATTTATTTTAAAGGCCGTCAGGGATACATTTCGACTATTATTTTCACCAGCGTTTAGGATGTAGCTAAGACTCCCAAATAGTTTCTCCTCTCGAACAAAAAGCTAAAAACAATTGTGTCATTCAAGAAAAAACAAAAGTAGTATGACTATGTTAGTTTATATAAACGTAAATAGAAAGAAAGAAAAAAAAGTTGATGAGCAGAAAGCACGTGCCAGTCACGTGTCGCTCTTTAACCTCACACATACACTCACACACAAACACACTCACACACATACACACTCACACACCAATCACACATCTCTAGTCTCATGGTTTCTTGCAAAATTACAGATCAACGTTTTCTTCATCCTCGATCTATTTTTCTCTCCCTTTCTCAAGCGTGCACGTGTTCCAGGATAGAAAAATTAAACACGGGATAGAATTCAAGTGTGGCGTCTGTTTTTAGTTCGCAATTGAAGAAAGTTGCTACACCTAACAATCATTTTAGTATATATATATATATATATATATATATATATATATAAATATATATATATATATATATATATGTATGTATGTGTGTGTGTGTGTGTGTGTGTGTGTGTGTGTGTGTGTGTTTTCTCACATCTTCATGTCAATCTTTTCTTTTTACAAATACATGAAATTTAGTCATGAAAGCCACATGATAACCTGAGAAAATATTTATTTTTATAAGATTTTATCCTGCTCTACAACTTAGTATTTAACCACTTTTAAGAGAATTTTTCTGATTTAAAGCGTTATTGCTCACGCCGCTTGCTCATTTCGAGTGACACGGAGAATGTCTTGTCTTCCGAAACAAAAAAATATTCTTAATTATTCTGCCGGCTATCTCTTTTTGATAGAATATTTTGGTGACGTAAAAAGTGTTAAAATCAAGATAGATAGATAGATAGATATTGGTATGTGGATATTATTGTATTGCTCAAAAAAAATTATCGGGTTTATTTACTTCAGCATCAGTCCTTCTGCTTAGAATCAGTGTAGTATCTGTGCACACTGCTCAGGTTAAGTGTTGCTTCCTTCTGCTTTGGACTAGGGACGGGGTTACATGTATATGGAGTTATTTTTAAAATACTCAAATACATAAAATACGTACAAACACAGATAATGTGCTGAAGAATAAAAGAAAAATTGATACTTCCACAAATGCAAATACAAACTAAGAAAAATTAATACTTCCTCAAATATAAATACAAACAAAGAAAATTCAGACAGGATGATTTTTTTCATTTTTTTTATTCTAAGTATTTGGGAGTGGGGAGATATATTATTTTTTTTATTTTTTGTTATTATTTATCTATTTATTTACTTATTTAATTTTATTTTTATTCATTTATTTTATTTCTATACTTATTTTTGGTGCCTGTCCAAAATACCTCGAAAATGAAATGTCTGCAGTAATATATATATATATATATATATATATATATATATATATATATATATATATATATATATATATATATATATATATATATATATATATATAATTTTATTTGTAATCATTTTAGTCAACATTTTACTCCTGAAAGTAATATACAGAAAGTTTTTTTTTCCAGTTTACGACCTTGATAGGAGTATTTCTTATTATACAATTTAGAACAGTCTATATATTTGCTATCACTGTCAGCACATTCTTGAAATCTACCACCGGTGATGAAAAAATGTTAATATTTCTATGGAAATATCTTTATTAGAAAAGCAAAATATTTTATATTTACGATCCAGGTAAGAGTAAATTTCAGTCAGTGTCTTTATTTTATTTATGAATGGTTACACACTCTAAAAATATGTGTTCTAAGCCTACTTGTTTTTTTTTTGTTTTGTTTTTTTTTTTTTTTGTTTGTTTTTTTTACTTGTTTTGTGTTGTTTTGTTTGTGCTTATTTGTTTTGTGCATGTATGTGTGTGTGTGTGTGTGTGTGTGTGTGTGTGTGTGTGGTTCTTTTTTGAGGAGTTGTTGTTGTTGTTGCTATTGTTGTTTGGTGGCCAAAGTTCAAGTTCTTTTTTCTCTACCCCAAACTAAAACCCCAAAAGGTTCTCAGAAGTTGTTGTTTTAAACTCATCCTCCCACCCCCAGCAAGTTGTCAATCAATCCCCTGCGACCCACGAGACCCAACCCCCATCCTAAGCGATGACGGAATTCTGGCTTGGGTTAGAGAAATAAGCTTGAAAAGAGAGAAAAAAATGGACGTCTATTATCTCGTAGAAGATGTAATTTTGAAGTGCATAACAATTAAAGAAAAATTAAGACGATGACAAACTTACTGTTATCAGGATTATAAATTACATTTCCATATCTAGACAAGCACCAATTATTTCTGGTATATATATATATATATATATATATATATAATGAGTTAAATCCTCACAAGGTATCCCATAATTCCCGGCTAGCAACAAACATCATCATCATCCTCATCATTAAGGCGTACTAACAATACTGATTCCCTTTACTCTCTCTCTCTCTCTCTCTCTCTCTCTCTGCAATCCCTCTTGGAAAGTTCTCTTGATAGTATCTGGTGTCCACACAGAACTGATGAATGTAAGTTACTGCTGGTCGGTTTACCGCAGAGTGTCCATGTGTAGGAGTTCATTGAGTTCGTTCTTACTTTGCCAGCTGTGTCCAGCATGTCTTATTCATCTCAATTGGATGATTCGTGAGATGGGAGGTAAGTGGTTGTATAACTGCTGTTTCTAGGATGTTGCTCCCGGAATTTGTTCAAAACAGAATTTAGCATTCTTGTGTAGTTCCGATCTAGCTTTTACCTTGGCGTTTCGTTAAAATCCAAAAGGTGTAACCGAATTCTTTCAAGCGCCAAACTTATCTAAGCTTAATAAATAACAATGCACATTCTTAGATAAAAGA
>CAUZXS010002043.1:425000-564174 GCA_963585895.1 Sepioteuthis lessoniana
GTATAAGTACAGTTTCAATGTCAAAAATAGTTCAATTTAAAACAATTCAGTTTAGCACGCAGTTTAAATGTAAGTACAGTTTAATTGTAAAAACATTTATATTTCGAGCTATTCAGTTTAGTCAAGCAATTCTAATTCAGCTTATTCAGTTTAGTAAAAGTACAGATTTTGTTTATGCACAGTTAAATGTCTAAACAGTTCTAAGTTAAACAATTCAGTTTAGTGTAAGTTCAGTTTCAATGTCAAAAAACAGTTCTATTTGAAATAATTAAGTTTAGCACAAGCACGCAGTTCAAAATGTAAGCACGGTTCAAGTGTCAAAAACATTTCTACTTCAAGATATTCAGTTTAGCATAAGTATGCCGTTAGTTCTATTTTACCCATAGATAGGACCCATATCAGGTGCTACCACTCCGAGCCAGAGTGGAGCTGGGAGCGATGGCAATAAAGGGGTACACCGTATTCCCCAAAGCTACAGCATTGCTGGAACCTCACCATCAGATTGTTTAGTGTCATATCCAGGACACTCGTTGGGTGGGGGGTCTTACCCCTCTGCAGAGAAGCAGACGGTGTATTCTACAGCCCTAGCCGACTGGGCAATCAAGCAACCTCATGTAACCCTGAGAGATGCTATGAAAGGGAATTACTCGACATGACACCACAATGGCCTTATAAGTTATAGAACACATAAATAAACTTTATAATTCATTGATAGTTGGTTTGGTTTGGTTTGGTTTGGTTTTATGGCATATCAACCATTATATGTTATTTAATTCCAGATCATTTTATACATATATGTTAAATATGATTTGTAAATACATTTTCTTGATAACATCCATAAATGAGCCTGATCTCATTGTACCCAGGTCTCCCGGGCCATTGGCGAACACTCTAACCGCTTGGGCAATGTCCGTTTTTTTTTTAAATATATATATAAATAACCGGACATTGACCAAACGGTTGGGTACAATCCCAGGTCAAGTCATACCAAAGACTCAAAAAATGGTACTTGATGCCTCCTTGCTTAACACTCAGCATTATAAGGTACGGATCAAAGGTAAAGTGGAGCAATCCAGGGAAATGAGTAGCGCCCTCCCCTACACCTTGGTGTAGTAGCTATCGAAAAGGGAGCCTGCAGGTCACCCTCGACTATGGTCGCCAACTTTACTTATATACATATATATATATGTTTTCCTTCTTACCTACGTATGGTGTGGCAATTACACAAGAATGCTGCGTGCAATCCTCAACAAGTCCTGGCAGAGGCACCCCACGAGACACCAACTGTACGGCCACCTGCCCCCTATCACGAAATCTATTCAAGTTAGGCGAACCAGACATGCTGGACATTGCTGGAGAAGCAGAGATGAACTCATAAGAGATGTACTCTTATGGATCCCCACACACGGCCGCGCAAAAGCAGGACGACCAGCACGAACGTACATTCAGCAGCTATGTGAGGATACAGGATGTTGTCCTGAAGACCTGCCTAGGGCGATGAACGATAGGGAGGAGTGGCGAGAGAGGGTCAGGGATATCCGTGCTGCCAGCACGATATGATGATGATGATGATGATGATTGCTACACGCCTATGAATAGATATTGATTTTACAGTTACTTGTTAATCAACTCCAACCTGCTTCATGACTTACGCTTAGGTTTACTAATCAAAAGGATTTTTTTTCGTAGTTCTTTCTTGAAAGAATAATATATTTCTTCAAAGGATTTTTTGATCATGACCCTATCGAATACGAATGATTTTTAAATAGATCTATTTGACACAGTGATCGGATCATAACAACTACGACCTCACCGGTCAGAGTAGATCTGGGAGTAATAGGTATGAAGGAATACTCCAGACTCCTTAGACTTCGTCATCAAGAGAAGTTTAGTTTCATACCCCAAACACGGTAAATGTTTCATATCATCACACACACACACACACACACACACATATATATATATATAGTGTGTGTGTTTGTGTGTGCATTTCGCCGCCAGAATTTATTGTTGGCATAATTTTTAAAGATGTTAGACAAGGATTTAGAGTTGAGTTTTTATTAATATTTTCGTGTTCGTGAGTGAGATGTCGCAATTGAAGAAGATGGGTGTTTAGTAATTGTCCAAAATCACGAATGTTGTCACCCGAGTATATGTATTTTCGACCTTCGTTGGTCTTTGTAGAAGATGTTGGTATGACCACACCATAGATTATAAGACGTATTCTATAATCGATTAATATTTTGAATGAAAGCGTATATTGCGTGCTGCTGAGATTGTGTTTGGTTGGTTTCTTTGTTTAATGGCATATCAACCTTTGTAGGTTATTTAATGCCGAAGCCATTCTCCTAGAAGAACAGTAGTGGTACTATTTAACCCATAACTGGGGGATAAAGGGGTTCATACCTTTCCCAAGGGTATTTGCCCGAAAGTGAACGTAATAGCGCGACTGGAGTACGAACTCGCTTACTACGATTCCGCAGTCCATCGCTTTAACCATTACACCACGAGGACACCCCCAGATTGTGTTTGAACACGCAGTCCTTAGGTACAGGTTTGAATGTACAAAAATCACAGATCCGGAACATGTGATTATGAATTGCTGTGGCTGTCGAACTAGGCAATGTTGTCACAATACATTTAAGTATCGTAACTCCTAAAATGAAAGAGATTTTGTTGAGTGCAGGATTTTTTTAATTTTTCAATTTTTTTGTTTTTGCTTTTTTTATAAGGTTTGGTTTCTTTGGTTTCTTTGTTTAATGGCATATCAACATTTGTAGATTATTTAATGCCAATGCTATCCTTCTAGAAGAATAGTAGTGATACTATTTAACCCATAGCTAGGAGCATAAGGGGATTCATACCTTTCCCAAAGGGTATTTGTCCAAAAGTTAACGTAAGAGCGCTTTTTGATATATATATATATATATATATATATATATAAACCTAATTTAGAGAATCAATGCCTGGAAAATGTCACAGCACACAAGATTCATTAGTTTATATGTATGAGCTATAGACTTTAAAAAGTAGTTATTTCAGATTAGATGACGTAAGATGTTACGTCGACTTTTTATCAAGTTCACAATCACTGCTCATTGACTGAAAAATGTCGTCTAGTCAGTAAATTAAAATCTTACTCCATTGAATGAACATTTCATTTCTAGGCTCACGAATATTGACTGGCAAGTTGTGAAAACAAAATGAAATATATGACGAGGCCACATTTTTCATTTTAGATATCCAAAATCTGAAGGAAACTCAACAAGTCATGTGATATTGAGAGGTACTGACGGTATCTGCTGGAATAATAATGATACTGGATATTTGACTCTGATTTCAGAGTCAGTGCTAAAGATTAGATATTTCAAAGTAAAAAAAGATAATCCTTTTTCTTCAGACAACTCTTGGCACCTGATTAGGTATTTCAAAGTAAAAAAAAAAAAAACGCATAATCCTTTTTCTTCAAACTACTCTTGGCACCTGATTAGGTATTTCAAAGTAAAAAAAGATAATCCTTTTTCTTCAGACAACTCTTGGCACATGATTAGATATTTCAAAGTAAAAAAACAGATAATCCTTTTTCTTCAGATTATTCTTGGCACCTAATTAGGTATTTCAAAGTAAAAAAAAAAAACGGATAATCCTTTTTCCTCACATTACTCTAGGCACCTGATTAGATATTTCAAAGTAAAAAAAAAAAGGTAATCCTTTTTCATCAAACTACTCTTGGTACCAGATTAGATATTTCAAAGTAAAAAAAAGATAATCCTTTTTCTTCAGACTACTCTTGGCACCTGATTAAATATTTCAAAGTAAAAATAAAGATAATCCTTTTTCTTCAGCCTACTCTTGAAAGAGGATCGAATTATTTCTGTTCTGTTCAGCGCAATCCTGATGATTACTTAAAGCATGAAACTGCACTCTCAGGTGTCTTCGGTAGGTACCGACAGTCTTTTATATATATATACATATATATATATATATATATATATATATATATATATATATATATATATATATATATATGTCGTTCACGCAATCTGGTTTCCCTACAGAGTAAATAGAAATTCGGTTGTTATGGCAACACGAGGCGAATTAGTTCATTTTCTAACCCACAATCATTATATATATATATATATATATATATAAGGATAATGAAGACACAGAGTCAGCGACACTTGCTGACTACCAGTTTCTCGACTATGAGATCATCAGACAGAGTTGAAGAATGTTCTTTAGGGAGTAGTTTAAACTGATTATTTTCTATTTTAGATATTAAATAAACAAAGAGTATTCTCACTAGTTTCCTAAGAGTGGTATATTTATCATGTAGTCCGCTATATTCATAAATGAAGGATTCTCAATATAGCGTGGACACAGAGTCAACGGCACTGAGTAACAGTCAGTTATTTGCCTATGTGATCATCAATCTTCATCTAATGATCTAATAGTTGCGAAACTATTTCATTTATAAATATATATATATGTGTGTGTGTGTGTGTGTGTGTGTGTGTGTGTGTGAACCAATTTTCAGTACTGCAAAATTTTATAATTACTTGAATCAGGGGAATCATTTTATTGAATCAGTTTAAAATAATAAAACTAAACTAAAGGGACACTTTCGTCCAGTCCGTCTTCAATAGACTCAAGTGAATCGATTGAAGGTAAAATTCGTTTACAAGTGGGGTAATATTTCGGATAAAAAATACTCAACACAGGAGATTCCCACTATATTTATATATATATATATAAAGTTAGCGACCATAGTCGAGGGTGACCCGAAGGCTCACTTTTCAATTGCTACACCGAGATATAGGGGAGGGATTTACTCCATTCCCAGGATTGCGCCACTTTACCCTTGATCCTTACTTTATTTTGCTGAGTGTTAAGCAAGACGGCATCAAGTACCATTTTTCGAGTCTTTGGTATGACTAGACCTTGAATTGAACCCCGGTCTCACTCAACTCATTAGGCCAATGGCCCAGTAAATATATATATATATAAGATGTTTCAGAAAATTCGATATCATATATGAATGGTGTTTCAGAAAAATTGATATAATTTCTGTAAAGCTTGTTTATCTTCATTTGCTTAGCTACTCAGATATTAACATTTCGGATTATATCAATTTTTTTAAATACTCTATATCTTTTTCGAAATTGACCAGAGCTCGTCACTCGTGGGTATAAAAACATTGCCGACCAAGATAGCAGTAAACCGAGTTGCTTCGTATAGAAGGAAAGAGAAAGAAAAGTAATTAAAAAGGCGTATAAGAACAGGGGAAGGAGAGGAATAACTCAACGATTAATTTACAAAACCCAACCATAACAACTATATTTCTGAGGCAAAAACTTATCCTAGTAAAAAAATCTATTCCGAAAGAAATAAATTTAACAAATACGTTTCTACTGACATTGCACTAATTTCGCCGTGCATAGCTGAGTAAAAAAAAACATTTGATGTAACATAAAGGAAAAGGAAAATTAAATAAAAGAGATAAAATTAGAGAGTCAAATGGACTTACTCGACGTTGAACTGAAACAAAGAAAAGTTGTATATTTCAAAAACAATTTTTTACAGATATACTAATATAGTGTCTAAATTGAAAGTTCTCTTATCTTTTCCATCTCTTTTGTTTCAATTTTCTGAACACGCGGTTTTCTCAGGCTGGTAAATATATCTTCTCTGTTCAAGGCTTAATTGAGGCTTTTAGATAATTTTGAGGATAATGCTTCGAGAAATTGAACATTTTTTGCAACATTTCTTCCACTGTACTTCTAAAACATTTCGAAGTTGGTGCTCTGAGGAATTTAACGTTTTTTTACCAAATTTCTTCCACTGTCCTAAACAATTTTGAGGATGGTGCTCAGGAGAATTTAATGTTTTTCGTCAGATTTCTTACCCTGTCCTTCTAAACAAGTTTTAGTATGGTGCTCTGAGGAATTTAACATTTTTCGTTACTTTTCTACCAATATATATATATATATATATATATATATATATATATATAGTATTATTCGGTCCAGTTAAACCGGAGTTGGGAGTAATTCCATCAGGACAAAAAAAAAACATTCAACAGTGAACATTTAAATTTTCCTAGTAAAGAGCTCAATGTAACTGATATTACAGAGCAATAATTTCTTTAAGAAAAAACAAATGTGACTGGTTTTTGTCTTTTCTTATAGAAATATATATATATATATATATACATATATAAGCTCCTGCATTAATGTAGTTGAGCACTTTGCGAAAACCCCTTCACTTAACGAGTTGTTTCTCTTAACTTATTGCTGGGGGTAGCAGCTTGTAGGCTCAAAAATGGTACTTGATGCCTGTTTGCTTAACACTCTGCATTATAAGGTATGGATCAAGGATAAGTGGAGCAATTCAGGGAAATAAATTACGTCCTCCCCAACGTCTCAGTGTAGAAGCTATTCAAAAGGGAGCCTTCAGTTCGCCCTCAACTATCACCAGCTAGTTTAATTATACATATAAAAAAACATACAAGTGGGTTGTTCAAAAAGTTCTAAGCCTCGCAGAGAAAGAAACAGGAAACTGAATATTTTTATTGTGGCAACGCACTACCACTTCTAAAACAAGAAAAATCTGAATTAGTTTTTTCTTTTTAGGTGAGGGTTAGAACTTTTTGAATGACTCTCGTGTGTATGTATATACATATGTGTGTGTGTGTGTGTGTATATATATATATATATATATATATATGTATAAAACCGTGATATTTTTTTCACGGGTAATCACTAGGAAGACTATGATGCTAAACATCACTCTCTCTCTCTCTCTCTCTCTCTCTCTCTCTCTCTCTCTCTCTCTCTCTCTCTCTCTCTCTGCGCGTATTTATATTTATATATATGTATATAAACATGATTTTTCACGGGTAATCACAAGATAGACTACAATACTAACCCCCCCACCCTCTCTCTCTCTCTCTCTCTCTCTCTCTCTCTCTCTCTCTCTCTCTCTCTCTCTCTCAATCTTTCACAAAAACTTTCTATGCTTCAATCTTTTCCTGAATGATTTTCATCTTCTTTGTTCCATGTCGCCTCGTAGGTTTTGATTGAAAGTTCTTTGACTATTAAAACGAGCCTGGTATTTATTAAATCGAGTCTTCAAGTGATCCCCACCCCCAGAAATGTTCCAGAGCAATGCGATGATGCAGAGGATAGATCAATAGTCAATGACTCACGAGGATGAGTGATGCCCAAATTTCTCGCATCTTTTTCCTGTGTTAAAGAATTTTTTTTTTTTTAGCGATGCAACTACTTCAGAAAAATTAAAATGAAATAAAATAGAATTAAAAAAATCAACAGCAGTTATTATCTTTCTAACACAAGAAGAAAATGAAATGCCAGACGAAAAATAATGAATGAATTCCAGACGAAATTTTGAAAGGAGCGGTAAACAACATTGGCAAAAATTGTTTATAAAGACAATTTCTAAAAATCATAAATATAAAAATCGTATTGTCCAAAAGACGAAAATTTTTAAAATAAAATATAATATGGCTTTGTGTGTGTGTGTGTGTGTGTGTGTGTGTGTGTGTGTGTGTGTGTGTGTGTGTGTGTGTGCTCGTACATATCTTGTGGGGGGTGTCCCGTGGTGTGATGGTTAACGCACTGGATTGCGGAATCGTAATAAACGAGTTCCAACTCCAGTCGTGCTATTACGTTCACTTTCGGACAAATAGCCTTGGGAAACGTATGAAACCCCTTTTCCTCCTAGCTATGGGTTAAATAGTACCACTACTGTTCTTCTAGAAGGAGGGCTTTGGCATTAAATAACTTACAAAAGTTGATATGCCATTAAACAAAGAAACCAAACCAAACCATCGTACATATCTATCTCTCTATCTCAGTCTCATATCTATCTACCTATCAGTCCAAGTCTGTCTATCTATTTTGTGTGTGTGTGTGTGTGTGTGTGTGTGTGTGTGTGTGTGTGTGTGTGTGTGTGTGCAATATATCAACACATGACTTGTATAACTAAACATTTTTGCTGTGGCAATACACTACCATTTCCTATAAAACTAGAAAAATCTGAATTAGTGTTCGCAAAGATATACAACTCCAAAAAGGCTTGTTGGGGACCAATAAATGCGACGATCCCGCAAACATTTTTATATGAGTGATTGACAGAGGACTAGACAAATGACAAGGACAAGTGCATAAGTTTAAATGTCAGGTTTTTATTGAGCGAATCGTATACGAAAGGTGTGCATAGGTGAAGAATCGCAATTGTTGTATAATTTCCGTGTAGTCTCAGCGGTGTTGAAAGTCGATGTTGTTGAATGACGTAGACTCGACTGTCAATAACTTCTTAACAACAGCCTTGTATTCCAATTGCCGCTGTAGCTGTTTATTTGAACCTGAAATCATAAAATTGATCAGTCATCTCATAAGATGTATAGCAATAACATACTGAATTTTCAAGAGTCTACGACAATTTTAAATACCAATACAAAAAAGTCTGGAAACTTATTGAATGCACCACTTATATGTCGTAGCAGTTGGATGATCGATGTCCCAGTTTATTCAGTCCTTGATTGAGTGGGAGTATGTCGATGTGGCCTCGGAGTCCGGATAACAGTCCGGGCAAATTGTCGCTCTTGAACTGGAATGCTGTAGCATGATCTGGTCTGCTGCAACGGAAAATGCAAGTGTCTGCTGTTTGGTGATGCAGGTATCTGCTGCTTGGTGGTGCTGCAAGTGTGGCTGGCTCCAGTGTCGTCTCGTATCTTCAAAGCGGTGTAGTGAGGAGACCAAAAGTGATCCTCAGAAGACTTTCAGAAATTAGTTCTTAAAAGAGCTGGTTTATGACTTTCAGAACTTAGCTCTGAAAAGAGCGATTTGGGAGAGAAGAGAGCACGTGCATGAGAGAGAGAGAGAGAGAGAGAGAAAGATAGAAAGAGAGAGCTGGTGTTGATTGGTTGGAAACTTGCATCTGCTGTGCTGGGTCTGCGGCTGTGATTGGTTGGATTCCACTTCGTCTGCCGGCTGCTGGAAGAAGCACAGAACCCACGTTGGACGCTATCTGCTGAGAGAGACAGAGATAGCTCTCCTCCGTGCACGTATGTCCAGCAATGCCTTAATCCGATAGTCACAGACTGTTGTGTTTATATAGAAATAACAGGCTGCTTATCTTATGGTTTAAGTGGAAGGAATTATGTATTATCGCGTACAGGAAGTTCCTCTTTTAAATATAAGTAATAATGGGTTATCTCTTAGTACTTTGAAGAGGAACTTTTAAATACGAACTATTTTATCCTGTCTCCGAAACGCCCGACAGAATTTATCTACTTCGAAAAATAGTTCGTGTGTTGACAACAGAATTTTATTAGTAAACGTAGGGGTTGCGTTTCGTTAGCTGACGTCATGGGTGTCTGAGAGTTTTTCTTTCAGCGAGGATTTTAAGTTTGAGATGTTATAAAAGAAAATCCATTAATTTAAACAAAACCGTTAATAAAGTTAAGGGTTTTTTTTTCCTTAGCATTAAAAAAAGTTAAAAGAAAAGTCAATAAAAACAGTAAAAAGAAAATTATAAAATTACATGTACAGCTTCAAACTTACAAACGAAGATGAACATTTTTTTAAAAAAGTAAATCTATTTGAAATATAAAACTTTTTTTTTTTTTTCGTTTTTTTTCTCTCCCCATTCCCACACTCCACTGAAACTTGGGAGGATTAAATAGATATTTTTTTTAAAAGCAAGTCATTGATAATACCGGTGAGATTGGGCGTTTGAAGATACTTGATGGAAGTGGGTGCTAAAGGTAGACATATCTTTAAAAAAAAACATGAAAAAAAATAAAAGACCCAAATAAATATAAAAACGTTTGGAATTAGGGAAAAAACAAGAAACGTAGAAAATAAAAATGAAAAGATAAATAAAAATAAAGAAAGAAAGAAAGAAAGAAGGAAAGAAAGAAAGAAAGAACTGATAAAAGAAATACAAATAAAAGAAGAAAAAATATTAAGGAAGAGGAGAAGATTATTTGAAAACGTCCCCGTAGTCCCTCAAACTTTTTTTTTTCTTAATTTTACTTCGCCTATTGAATTTCTTTTGACATTATACAATAACAGATCTCAATGAATGTTTGCGACCCTTCGAAGAGCCAAACTCCCTTCCTTTGGGCTTCCAAATTCTCGACGTCCCAGATTATGAAACAAAAAAAAAAGAGGGAAGCAAAACAAGATAACTCAACATGTGTGCATACACGTGTCGATACATTGCTGAAAAAGAGAGAGAGGGAAAGAAAGAGAGGGGGAAAATCATATCTATTAGCCGCACTGGGCCCCTAATGGGGGGGTACCCCACCCCGCAAAAAATCTTATTAATAGTAGTTCAACTATTTGCATTTCTACTATTATACAATTGCAGAAATATCACTTAAACGTTTCATGGATCCTCTAAAAGAGTTCCGCATGTCCAGGGCCTCGAAGGTCTCTTGCTTCGACACTTGCCTCGTGAAAAAAAAAAAATAATAATTATGATAACAGTAAAAAAGACTAAAAGATGATGGTGACGTTGACACCAATAGTAGATGGTACACTTGGAATGGTCCACCCCCCCCCAAAAAAAAAGACAAGAGGAACTGGAAATCAGAGGAAAAATCGAGACCATCCAGACCACAGCAGTGTTGAAATTTTAGAATACCTTGAAGAGATTTGGAGACCTGAAGAGACATGCTGTCACTCAGACTCCAGTGAAAAATTACCAATTTAAACTGGTCCAATAATAATAATAATAATAATAATAATAATAATAATAATAATAATAATAATAATGGAGACCATTCAAAAAACAGCATTATTGAGAACGACCAGAATACTAAGAAGAATCCTGGAGACTTGAGGAGACTTGCTTCCTCTCAAACTCCAGTGAAAGGCCATCAGCTAACGCTGATATGAAAAACTCTAAAGGAGTTGATAATAATAATAATAATAATAATAATAATAATAATAATAAGAAGAAGAAGAAGAAGAAGAAGAAGAAGAAGAAGAAGAAGAAGAAGAAGAATTTTTTTTTTTATAAAGTAATGTTCTTAATTTTGGGGGTGTGTTTTTGTTTGATGTTTTTGTTTAGTTTAGTTTTGTTTTGCTTTTTTTGTTTGTTTGTTTGTTTGTTTCTTGTTTTGTTAGTTTTTTTTTTGTTTAGTTCTGTTTTGTTTTTGTTTTTGTTCTTCTTTGTTTTTTGTTTGTTTTTGTTTTTTGTTTTGTTTTTTTTTTTTTTTGTTTTTTTGCTCTAAGATTTTATTGCCACTATTACTCGTTAGTATATTACACCTTCCTCTTTTTAGTAACATTTACTTCTTCCCCCCCCCATACACACCACAACCATAATTTATTGATCAAATAAACGGATGATGTCATAACTGACCAGATTTTAAATATTAATTACATTCTTTTTAAATATTAATTATATAAATGAACAAACAAAAACATCAAAGAAAGTGGAAGTAATTTATTAATGAAAACTTCTGGTCGGTATGATTGCAAAATTTGTTAAAATATATATGTGTGTGTGTGTGTGTGTGTGTGTGTGTGTGTGTGTGTGTGTGTGTGTGTGTGTGTGTGTGTGTGTGTGTGTGTGCATTTTTTAATTTCTAATGTTATGTACTTTTAGAGTCCTCAATATCAGAAAGAACTGTTATTATATATAAATTGGGTTTAATAATACAATTTAAATTATCTTTTTACAGTTTTACTCACGGCTTTTGTTCTTTTTACATGACATCTTTCATCTGATTTTGTTATCTTTGATTGTTATTGTTGTTTATTTTTGTTTTGTTTCTTGTGGGGTTTTTTTATCTTTTAATTAGAGATTGTTTTTGTCTCGTGTTTTTGAAGTGGTATTTCGTATGTTCCTTTCATTTATTTATCTATTTATCTATTTATTTATTTATTTATTTATACATTTATTTTTGCTTGTTTGTTTGTTTGTTTTAATGTTTCTTTGTCTGAAGAATTATTTGCTTCTTATTTCAAATATGTCTTTTATTATTAGATGAAGAGTAATAAAATATTTGTATTGTGAAGGATGTGCTTGTCTTTTTTTTCTTTTTATTTCGCGTTTTTTTTTTGGGGGGGTATTCTTAGTTATTTTTCTGAAGTTTAATGTTACATCTAGGAAGTCTATTTCTTTTAGCTTGACCTTTATATCTATTTTAAATACAATTTCTTAAAATTTTTAATCATTTCTTAGTTTGTCTGTATTAAGGTTGTTCATACTTTTTTTTAATCATCAAACCATCGCCACTATATAATCAATCAAAACAGTGGGTTCACAACAAAAATAAAATTCTTACCAAAAGCAGAAAAGAAAAATAACAGTAAAATAGAAATAAACATGCCAAACACGTGGGAAAAGCGTTCTTAAATTTAATATACTAACACTTTTCAAATATCAATACACTACAGAAAATATTCAAAAGAAATACTATTTTTTTTTTTAAAAAAAAAAAGGTAAAATAGCTCTAGAGATAAAAATGATAATCTTAAAACTAATATAAAAACGAAAAATACAAACAAAGCGTGGAGTTGCAGAGACACAAACACCCAGTCCATTCAAAAGAAATTGCATAAAAATACAGCTATGGAAAAAGTATATATTCATGCTATGGAGGAAAAAGCTGCAGATAGCGGAATATAAAAAGCCAAAATTAATTACCGAATAAAAGGAAAAAACTTATTTCGCGGAACACGATTACGGAGGTGCCTGTGGTGTAATGGTTATCGTCGTTGGAAATTGACCCATCTACACGAGTTCAAATCCAGGATGAGGCTGAATGCATTTCACATAGTACTGGGGAAAAGTATATATCCAACCTCTCTTTCTCCCGCAATCGAAAAATAGTAGGGCAAGACTGTGCGCTTTTGCCTTGGTATGGCAACCGCTCTAGAAAAAGGAAAATTCTGAATTCAAATCTGTTAAACATTAAACATTATTAAAAATTGACCTTGTGTCACATCTTACCCGTGAGAAGGGTTAGAATAAATACAAACACACTTATTTCAAACTACTGAAAAAGGACCAAGTTTCTACTAAAAAGGAAAACTATAAAAAAAAGATTATTGAACACAATATATATATATATATATATATATAAAGTAAGTAAAGTTGGCGACCGAAGTCGAGGGCAACCCGAAGGTTCCTTTTTCATAAGCTACTACACCAAGGTGTAGGGGATAGTGCTATTCCTTTCCCTGGATTGCTCCACTTTACCCTTGATCCGTGCCTTATAATGCTGAGTGCTAAGCAAAGCAGCTTCAAGTACCATTTTTTGAGTCTTTGGTAAGACTCGACCTGAGATTGAACCTTGTTCTCCTAGGACATTGGCAAATACCCACTTGGTTAATGGACTATATATAGTGTTTCATAACTACTATTTTACTCATGGCTGGGCGTAGAATATGTCTATTAATACCTTTTCCCAAGGGCATTAGCGCGATGCGAAACGCTATTAGCCTCATCCAGTATATGAACTCGATTTCTTTATGATGAAAACAATTCTGTCTCACGTGCATCAAAGATTATATATATATATATATATATATATAGAGAGAGAGAGAGAGAGAGAGAGAGTTTGAATAAGGTAGATATCTAAAAATCCGGGAACTCGAACTTTTTCTGAGGTTAGGTACTGTAAGAAACGCAATAGATGAACTACTATTTATAAAGATTGGGAGTGACCCCACTCTGCTGAAGACTTGGGGGTAGTTTCCATATAGCCACTCGTCTACAGTCTCTGATATATATATGTGTGTGTGTGTGTGTGTGTGTGTGTGTGTGTGTGTGTGTGTGTGTGTGATATCACCGTTATTGTGCACTCTTTATATATATATATTATTATACTCTATTGTGCACTCTTTATATATATATATATTATTATACTTTATTAAAGAAACAACAAACGAGCGATTTTTTTAAAATGGCATAAAACATAATATATATTTCCATCTCATCTCAATGCAAGTTAATAAATAAATAAATAATGATAAAATAATTATAACAAAGAAAATATTTTGAAATATTTGGACTTTTCGCACTTACCTTTTCTTTTCTTAATTTATTTCTTGTTTTTTTTGGGGGGGGGGGCTTTTTGTTGTTTATTTGTTTTTCTTTTGTTTGTTTTTTTCCTTTTTCTTTCTTTCTTTGGTTTTTTGTTTGTTTTGGAGTTTGTTGGTGATTCCTCCGTTAGATATGAGGTGCAATTTTTTTCTTTCAAATTTGATTAAAAACTGTAAATCGTTTTCCCATTTTAAGGTTTTCGTTTTTTATTTTTGTTTCCTTTTTCTTTCTTTTGGTTTGTTTATTTGTTTTTTTTTGTTTCTTTGTTTTTTTGTTGTCGCTGTTGTCGTTTCTTGTTTGTTTGTTTGTTTGTTTTTGCCTTGGTTTAATTTTTCTCACACTATTAATGAGAAAATCCTTCGCTGGTTCAAATATCAATTTGAAAGACACTGTAGTGAAAAAATATGAACGTTTGGTTGTAATGGATGGAACTGGATGGATTATCAGAAGGATAGAACGACGAATGAATAAACATTACAGATCGTATAGAAAGGAACGAGGGAAGTGTATTTCTAAACAATAATTATAACTTTCAAAAATAAAAAAGGGAATTCAACTAATGAAAATTATCTGGATTTGTCTTCACAGAACTTCTAAAGCTCCCCTTTTTAAAACTCATACTATTTCATATTTGCTATACAACAAGAAGTAGTAGTAGTAGTAGTAGTAGTAGTAGTAGTAGTAGTAGTACTAGTAGTAGTTGTAGTAGTACTAGTAGTTGTTGTAGTCGTTGCTATTGTTTTAAGTCTGTTAATTCTTTTTTGAGCTTTTTTTAATCCTATCTATCTATCTATCTATCTATCTATCTATCTATGTTTATGCCAGTCTGTCATGTCTCTATGTTTCGTGCGACCTTAATTAACAATAAATAAATATATATATATATATATATATATATATATATATATATATATATATATATATATATATATATATATAGTTCGTCGGCAATTAATTAAAAAAATTAGTGTCTTTTCAATTAATGAAAGATAATGTATAAGTAATAAAATAATGTATTTTTATATCGAATTTTCTCCCATTTTTCGTTTTAATAAATATATTTTAAATGATTTTTGACGAGTGTGTAATCATTGCGTGATGACTGTTGGGCAATGACGATATATTTGTCAAAAAATTGATCCCTATTAACAAAAACTAATTCAGACACAAAGAACGGTTTAATAAATTCTCATAAAATTTATATCCTTAAACAAGAAGATTTGGAGAAAAATTTCATGAATTCTTTTATGAATTTTTATCAATGAGCTTATTTTTTGTTAGTATTTAAAATATGGGTGTATTTAGCGCAGAAAATGTTCCAACTGATTTTTTTAAAAAAACGTAAACATAACTTTACAACTCCAATAACTTAATTTCTCGATAATGCAAGACAAGAATTTTTATGTTATATTATTCTTCTTTTCAAAGGTATAAGTTTTATAAAAAATTGTTTAAAGAGTTGTGTGATTAAATTGTTTTTGCTTTTTGCTTTTTGTTTGTTTTATTTTTGTCAACAAGTTGAGTTTTATTTTGAAAAGTCATATATTTTTGTTTCCATTGTCATCTATCAATAATATCCCACAAAACAGAATGAAGCTAAGTTATATTGTTATAGGCTATGGGCCAGAGGCTTTAAAAGGACTTTGTTGTTGCTTTTTAGTTACGTGGATATTTTATTCATATGAGAAAATTTCAACTGTTTCTAGAAGTATTTTTTGTGCTGATTTAAAATCTGAAGATATCTCCACTGTAAGTGTGCGCACTGCTTCAGAAAAAGGGAGATAATACAAGGTGTGAAATTCATAAAAAAAAAAAAAAAGCCATTTTTATAGTTTACTTTCTGTAAAATGAAGTTTAAACAAGCTGTCTAACACATTCAAGTGTATTAACAAGAGGCTGATATGTCTATGTTCTTGCATCATGCATTAATTTCCTTAATCAGGGATTTTAAGCAAATAAAACGAGCCGTGTGTTATGAAAACAGGACAAGAGATTCTGTCAAGTAATCTTTTATTCAGGTAAGAATCCTACTACTCGTCTGATTTATTTATCATACGTCCCACCAACCCATGAATATGGCACAAGGCCGTTTTTAAGGTGGGTCCGGTCGCAGGGCCAAAGTCCACACGCGTCCGGCAAGGTCAAAAATACCTTCGACCCCGTCGGCATTCCCCTTCTTGGGGCGCCTCAGGCGCCAGGCAATAAACCTACACCCCGAGGGGGTAAAAGCCAGGGGGATGGGCCCCTGAGCCCGGAGGAACTCTCCAGTGCCGAGGCACACCCGGCAGAACCGCCCAGAGGTATGACGGCCTACCGAATGCAACCCAACAACTGGAGAGGAAAGATCCGAGGACCTACTACTCGTCGTACTTGACAAGCAGAAATGTACAGCTTTTTATAGCTTGGATCATCAAGAGGAGATAATCCATATTTACAACATTCTCCCCCACCAACTTTCTCACTGATAGAGAAGAAAGTCCCTTAAATGTCCAGGCTCCTTACAAGCTCGCAGTGGCCGCCTCGGCAGTCCATGAATCGTGGTCGGAGTACTCGAACAGGAAGGCTCTTCAGTGCGAGCCTGTCTATGGGCTCTAAAATACCTTGCTCCGAAATGTTTCCTTCTCAGAGGAGCAGGCCGTTCTACGTCAGAGTCTGTCTCTGGGTGAACATATTTTTTCAGTGCTAGTTCTTCATCTGTCAGGGATTCAGGTGTTGGCCCATATCTGGCGGAGCCTCAACGGAGACAGTGTCATTAGACGACGTGTCAGGAGCAATTTCAGTGCCATGATCTTCCAAAGGGGCTTCAGTGTCAGGGGGAGTTGGTCTGTCCTCAAGGGACATCCACGGTCCTGGTACGTCTCCGGCCGGTGCTAGGTCCCTGAGAGACACATTAGACTTTCTACCAACTGCATGTCGTACTAGAGCGTACTGGGGGTTCAACTCTATAAGCTCTACCTCGTCTACCAAGGGATCGTTCTTGGTTTAACGTGCATGTCGTCTCAGAAACACAGTACCGGGTCGAGAGAGCCAAGATGGAAGCGAAACTCCCGCCGAACTCCGTTGCTGGAAAGGTAAAAACCTTTCGTGTGGGAGTGACATTCGTGGCGGTACACAACAGGGATCGAATGGCGTATAATGCGACAGAAAGGAGGTCTTCCCAATTATCAATCGAACATCCGTTATTTGAGGCAGCCAACTGAACGGTCTTCCAAATACTGCCGTTATATCTTTCGCACTGGCCGTTACCCATAGGGTTATATGGAGTTGTCCGGCTTATCGTTCCAGTAGAAATTGTCGAAGCTGCTGACATGAAAGAAACCCCTCGGTCCGAATGTATATAGACAGGGGTTCCAAAGATGGCGAATAGTGAGCAGAGGCATTGTATAATTGCAGTAGCCGATATGTCTGAGCAAGGGAAGGCAAAAGGAAACCGTATATATTCGTCGACAACCGTTAATATATATCGGTTCCTTATTTTGCTTGGTAGCGGTCCTTTAAAATCAAGATTGAGTCTTTCAAACGGTTGTGTTGCGGCATTTGTTCCGCGCCCCACCGAACGTGAAAGTGTGGCACAAGGCCTTTTTGTGGGTCCGGGCGCAGGGCCATAGCCCACACGCGCCTGGAATTTCCAAAAATGCCATCGGCCCCGTCGGCATTCCCCTTATTAGGGGCGCCTCAGGCGCCGGGCGATTAACCCAACCCTCCCGAAGGAGGTAAAAGCCTGGGGGGAAGGCCCCCTGAGGCCGAAGGAAATTATCCAGCTGCCAAGACACACTCGGCCAGATCTGTGCCAGCAGCCAGCACGGCCGGCCGAAATGCGACTCAACAACTAGAGAAGCACAGTGTTATTACAGCTGCTGCTCCCAAACGGTTGTGTTGCGGTATTTGTTGACCGCCCCAACCAACGGGCAAGTATGGCACAAGGCCCTTTTTTATGGTGGGTCCGGACGCAGGGCCGTAGCCCACACGCGCCCGGCATTTCCAAAAATGCCATCGGCCCCGTCGGCATTCCCCTGATTAGGGGCGCCTCAGGCGCTGGGCGATGAACCCAACCCTGCCGAAGGAGGTAAAAGCCTAGGGGGAAGGCCCCCTGGGGCCGAAGGAAATTATCCAGCTGCCAAGACACACTCGGCCAGATCCGTGCCAGCAGCCAGCCAAAATGCGACTCAACAACTGGAGAAGCACAGTGTAATTACAGCTGCTGCTCCCAAACGGTTGTGTTGCGGTATTTGTTGACCGCCCCAACCAACGGGCAAGTATGGCACAAGGCCTTTTTTATGGTGGGTCCGGACGCAGGGCCGTAGCCCACACGCGCCCGGCATTTCCAAAAATGCCATCGGCCCCGTCGGCATTCCCCTGATTAGGGGCGCCTCAGGCGCTGGGCGATGAACCCAACCTCTCCGAAGGGAGTAAAAGCCTTGGGGGAAGGTCCCCTGAGGCCGAAGGAAATTATCCAGCTGCCAAGACACACTCGGCCAGATCCGTGCCAGCAGCCAGCACGGCCGGCCGAAATGCGACTCAACAACTGGAGAAGCACAGTGTTATTACAGCGGTATTTGTTGCGCGCCCCACCCAACGGGCAAGTATGGCACAAGGCCTCTTTTATGGTGGGTCCGGACGCATGGCCGTAGCCCACACGCGCCCGGCATTTCCAAAAATGCCTACGGCCCCGTCGGCATTACCCTTATTAGGGGCGCCTCAGGCGCCGGGCGATGAACCCAACCTCCCCGAAGGGAGTAAAAGCCTGGGGGAAGGTCCCCTGAGACCGAAGGAAATTATCCAGCTGCCGAGACACACCCGGCCAGATCCGCGCCGCTGCCAGCACGGTCAGCCGAAGTGCGACCCAACAATTGGAGAAGCACAGTGTTAATACAGCTGCTGCTCCCAAACGGTTGTGTTGCTTTTATTAAAACGCCAGTTTTGTGTTTATAAAACCGAGGCGGTATTTCAGCACACGTGCGACAGGAATTTGTAATTCTTTTTACCTCCTCCACTGGGAAAGGCAAGTTTCTACACCTCACAGCATGAACCATTCGAGTAATGCTCGGATGACAGAGATTGTTATGTAGCGTTCGGAGTTCGTCCCCGCTTGATTCCGTACAGCATACTCTTGACAGAGTATCAGCTGTTAAGTTCTCCTTGCCAGGTCGGTAGCTGACGTCAAAGGAGAAACAAGATAGTTCAATTCTCCACCTCGCTATTTTTTCATTCTTTATTTTACTTTTAGTCTTAGAATTGAACATATACGCAACTGATTTCTGGTCAGTAATAAGTTTAAAGTGGCGTCCGATCAGGTAGTGTCGCCATTTTCTTAATGCCTCGACTATGGCGAAGGCTTCCTTTTCAATTGCGGGGTGTCGTCGTTCAGCCTGTAAGAGGGTCCTTGAAAAAAAGACTACATGACGATCAGCTTGCCTCAAAGAAGCAGCAATAGCACAGTCTGACGCATTCGTTTTAACAACCAGAGGAATATTTTGGTCTATTGTTGTAATAGCAGATTTCGCAATATCCTTTTTCAGTCCCTGGAATGCCTCAACAGCTTGACGGGACAGAGGAAACGTCTCTACTGGTGTTAATGGATGTATCTTTTCTGAGAACGAAGCAATCCATAGGGAGTAGTGAGCAAACATGCCCATAGCACGTCGAAGGAAAGGCTGGTTGTGAGGGACAGGCATCTGGAGTAAAGGTTTTAATCGATCTGCGTCCGGTGCCATAAAACCTTTGCTTATGGTATACCCCAGTAGGTTTATTTTGCCAGTCCAAACGAGCATTTGTCGTCGTTTAGGGTAAGGTTGTATTTGTCGACGGTGGACATGAACAGTCTGAGATTTTCGTCGTGATCCTTTCTATTATGGCCACATACCGTGACGTTGTCGATGTACGCAAATGTGCCTTCCAGTTTCTCATCCGTTATGATTTGGTCGACTATCCTTTGGAAGCTGGCTACCCCATTCGTAACGCCAAAGGGAATCCTGCGAAATTGATATAGTCGACCGTTCGCCTCGAAAGCAGTGTATAGCTTGTCTTTAGGTCTAATGGCGGTCTGATGGTACGCGATTTTCAAGTCCAGAGTGCTAAACATACGATATTTGGCTATTTCGCCTATCATTTCATCTATCCTGGGTAGTGGGAAGGCGTCCAAAAGGGTAAATCTATGTATGGTTTGGGAGTAATCTAAAACCATTTTTTTTTTATTGTTTTCAGAAGTGGTTATAACTATCTGAGCTACCCAGGTTGATTTGCTAGGCTCAATTATACCCTCCTCGAGTAGTCTTTTTATCTCAGAGTCAATGAATTTTTTTATTATTATAGGAAAAACGTCGGCTTCTCACTGCTATGAGTTTGCAGTTTTCAGTTAGGTTTTCGAAAAGTGACGAGTACTGGATTTTTGCTGTTGCCAATCCACAAATTTTCAATGCGGGCATTGAACCGCCAAACGGAATTTCAATCTGTGAGTGTTGCTGCAAAAAATCGTTTCCCAGGATTATTTCGCAACAAAGGTTTTTCATTACGGATAATTTAGTGGTTTTATAGGAGACGTCATTAAATAGTAAGTCCACCAAACAATAACTACTTACTTGCGCAGACAATGACGCGTTTGCCATTGTTACTCTGCTGGGAGAGGGGACAAAATACAATTTGTTGGTTTTTACCAAGCTTTCTTTGATAAAAATTTTCCGAGCTCCCGGTTTCGAGCAGAGCATTTGTAGACCTCCCGTTAATTTTCACTTTTACAATAGTTTTTGAAAGGCAGTCGGGGAAGGCGGCTAAAGTTGCAGATGTATTTTGACGAGTGGCTTTGTATAGAGTTTTAGAAGACTTGCATACCTTTGAAAAATGACCAAGTTTTCCACATTTATGACAACGAGTATCTCTGGCGGGGCATGAAACTCGTAGATGTTTAGATAAGCCTCAAAAATAGCAGGTGTCCCTTTTTAAAGCGGCAGTGACCGATTGTTCTGGAGGCTCCGTCGGACTATCGTCATGAGGGGGGCAGTAGGAACAGGTGGGTTTAACGCGGCGCCCACGGTGTCTGGCTGTAAATAAGAACTAGACTGCTGTATGGCACTTTCGAAGATATAGGCTTGCTCGTAAGCTGTTTTAAGTGTAAGGGTCTTATTCTCAAGAAGACGTCGTCTTATCTAAGTATTACGTAAGCCGTTAATGAAGGCGTCCAAAATGTGTTGCTCTTGGGCCTCTAATGCCGTCATTGGGCAGAAGTTGCAATCTTTGCTCAGTGCCCGAACATTCTTAAGGAAATGGTTCAATGTTTCGCCTGATTCTTGTAGGCAAATCTCAAGTAGGTGTCTAGAAAATATCTCATTTTTGGGCTTTATGTATGTAGCATTCAGTACATCGATTGCTTCTTCGTAGTTAACGCAATCCCAGATAATTTCGTTGACTATGTGAGACAGGTAGTTGGTTAGGAACGCACGCTTATTGATGGGACGTTCCGGTCTTTCTGAATGTAGAACCTCGATGAAATTTGTAAATGTCTCCCGCCAATGTTTCCAGCACTTGTCGGCTGAATCGCTTTCTGGATCTGTGGTAAATCGCTCCGGTCGCATAAATTAATTTACAAAGCTCTTTGCTTCGATGTGGCACAAGGCCGAATGAATGGGGCGCCCAATGAGACTCGAACTCACTCGTGTAGGTTTGCTAGTGTAGCTTGCTAACCGTTACACCACCAGAGGTGCCCTCTCCGGTCGCATAAGTTGTTCCATTCTTAATTGAATAAACTGTAATGAAAACAGGACAAGTGATTCTGTCTAGTAATCTTTTATTCAATTAAGAATCCTACTACTCGTCTGACTTTTTATTTCCTTTTTTACAAAAAAGGAAGGCACAGGGCCTTAAGGTTTTGTGGGGGAAGGGGAAGGGAGCGGTCATGCTTTTACTATATGGTCTAAGGGAACCTAGCTAACCACATTCGCCGACCCATTCAACAATACAATATAAGGTCATACATCCATTACCATTCACGCTGCAACCACCAAAATACCTCATTTGCTCTATGAGAAAGACCTACCCGAATGAAATGTGTGATTTTATATACAATTTAGGATTTATATGATAAGGATGGGAGAAAAACCCCGAAATATACAAAGAAAAACTAATGCGAAAAACAAGGAAAAAATCCCCGTTTGATTGCCCTCCCATCCCCCCGTCTGCAAAAAACGGAGGTCGACTGTTTTCCGGTGTTCGAAAATATCGAAAAAAAGCCGGACCTACCCTAGTTGGGAGAGGAATCCTAGCCTAATGAGGCGAAAAAATACAGGGTTAGGTGCGGTATGGGCAGTTAAAGACAGATGATATGAATTATGTACATGTGAAATTCCAAGATCTTCAATAAAAGCGGGCTGGAGTAAGGGTGGAGGCATAAAAATAATGGGGGTGGGGAAGATCTTGAGAACTAAGGGCTAGATGACGGGGACGATGACTCACAACATACTGCTAACTAGGTTTCAAAGGGGGAAAAAACAATTCCTACTTACCCGGGATGGAATCCCGAAGGACCCGTACCGTAAACGCCCTGGACCGGCAGAGGAGGTAAGGATGACTCCAACATTGCCCCCTTTCTTACGATCAGGCTCGCTGCATTCACCCACCTTCTGTTGAATGTTATGCGATCCAAGCGTTTTCTATCGCATCTGATTTTGACCCTAAGCTGATGCCTAAAATACAAAATCAGATCACGATGAGAGAAGTTTGCATCGTCATACAATCCCTTCTTTTGCGTCGTCCAAATCACCATCCGAGCTACTGCTAGAATCGCGAGAAACACCACACGCTTCTCACCCTGAAACGGAGGAAGAACGTTGTCTACGACGTAACCAACGTCGAGCAGCACGAGTTGCTTGGGTTCGATGCGAGCCGTCCACTCCCCGACGTGATCCCAAAACGGGCGAACTCGCTCGCAGTAGTAGAAGGCGTGCTTAACCGTTTCTTCTAAACCACTGCATCAGCGAGCACAATCGGGCATGTCTGCCAGGCCCGCTCTGTAGTTCAAGCCGAGAAGGGGTAACGCATTCCGAACCAGTCGCCAGGTGAGCGAGAACTCGGAGTTGTTCAAGAAGCTCGATCCTGGTGCCCAATTCCAGTGGGAGCGAATCTCCTCCGCCGTCCAGCCGCGCCGCTCGCTAAGAGCCTCCGAAGCGGAACCCACCACTAGCTCCCGATATAGTTCTTTCCGGGGCCGTGAAAAGGTAACTGGACCTAAGAAAGTTACGAAGGGCCGTTCGGCACTCGCGGACAAACAGTGTTTCGCCCAAAGGCTTACGTCGACCTTCAGCCTTTGGGTCTGACCTGAGGCGAGGAAAAATCCGACTCGCTTTTCGTCTCCACGCTGCGTCCCCCGTCAAGGATCGGCCCAAGTATTCAAGTCTTTCAGCAAGCCAGTGGCTCTCCAGATCAGGCATACCTAAACCCCCGTTGCGAGTACGTTGGATACAGACCTGCCTACGGACCATCGGCCTTCTGTCTCCTCAGAGCAATCTGGAGAGGGATTGTTGAAGCTCCAGCCGACGTGCCTTAGGCAGAGGAAGTACAGCCAATCGGTAAAGGATCAAAGGGAAGACGTAGACGGCGCACGCCTCCGTCTTGCCCTTTAAGGACAACCTCCTTGAAAGCCAGATTCCCACCTGAGCATTCACCTTAGCTTGTTCTTCCGACCAATTTCGCTCCAGTTGGAGGTCGGGCCTGAACCACACCCCGAGGATGCGGACGGGTCCGTCACTCCTGCGGAAGGGCCCTGGAAGGATATCGCTACCCCTCCAAGCACCGAGCCGCAAACCTTCGCTTTGTCAAAATTGACCTTGGCTCTTGCAATCCGCTCGTACTCACCAACCGCCTTCTTCACGGCCTTTATATACAGGCGGCGGGATACAAACTGTGATATCAGCGAACGCGGACACCCTTGCCGTAAGAGAGCCAGCAAAAGGGATACCGTGCAGGGCTGGATTTGTCCCCTCATCCCTAAGCCTACGGAGCAGGGGCTCCAAAGCGAGGATAGAGACAAGGGACAGCCCTGCCGGACCGAACGCTCGATCGCGAACGCCCTCGAACGCCTTCCGTTCACCTGCACCACTGCCTCAGGGTTGTGATACATCATGCTAATCCATCTGCGGAACTCCGGTTCGAATCCGGCAGTCTCCAAAACAAACGCCAAAAACCAATGGTCAACCCTATCGAAGGCGTTCGACTGATCTAAACTGATCAGCGCGGTTTCCGTGCCGTCTTCTATCACCTCTAGGACCTCGCGAATCAAGTGCAGATTGTCCTGGATCGATCTTCCCTTTACAGCGTAGTTCTGCCCTGGGCCGATCAGATCGCTGATGACAATCTATAAACAATTCGCTAAGACCAGGACCAAAATCTTTAACTCTGTTTTTAGCAGAGTTATGGGTCTGTAGTTGTCTAAAGCCTCCCAAACATGCTTGCCACCTTTCTTCAGCAATGTGATCACGCCATTGGTAACGCTACCAGGGATGGCTCCCTGGGCGAACCAATGGTTGAACATATCCGTCAGAATAGGTACAAACATGTGCGACAGCCACAAGTACACTTCGTAGGGCAAACCATCTAGTCCTGGCGACTTGTTGAGGCCGACCTGCTTCAACACGTCACGGACTTCGCATTCAGTAATCACATCCTCGCAGCTAGCCGCTTCAGCCGCCCCGCGGCGGAGGAAGTCGACAAGATAGCTGCGAAACTCCTGAAGCGGGAGATCAGGGCAGCGGGCAAAGCGATCACGAAAGTGCGCCCGAAAGGCATCACGTATCTCGCGATTCGATCGCAGCACGCGCCCATCCGGGGATTTGACAGAATCGATATACCGACCGGGAAACCTTCGCACTTCTTCCTCACGCGCACTTGCGTTCGATTTCACAGCTTCGTTAAGAACTCTTTTTAACCTAGATCTAACTACGAATCCCTTGTAGCGCTCGCTAGCCTTACGCTCAAGGTCCCCTCTTGCTAGTTCTATGGTTAGGGAGTGCCCCCAGCCACCGCCCGGGAAAGCTGATCATCTATAGATTTTGTCTCCTTGGTTCTATCTAGGTTGAGCTGTCGACCGTACTTGAGGCGAAATCTCTAATCCTATGTTTAAGAGAAACCTACCACCTATTGCCGATAATCGCCCCCGCTAACGCCCGCTTAATTAGGGATTCTAGCCGATCCCGGAAGTCCCGTATCTCCAGTAAGGAGGTATTGAACTTCCAGTAGCCGGCCAGACTAGACCTATTAGCTAACCGCAGACTGACGCTAACAAATTTATGGTCATTCCACGCTATCAAGTGGAACGTGGGACAACTAACGAAGTCGCTATCAGCTCTTTTAAATAACCATCTGTCCAAGTAGGAACCTACTTTGGCAGAGGGCGAACTATGTAACCACGTCCACATCTCCCACCCTGGGTGATCCAGTCGAAACCTGTCGATCAAGTCATGACGAGTCATGAGGTCGACAAGGCTGCTTTCACACCTTCCCAACCTTCTAGCTCCCCACCCGACCTTATCTATCTTGGGATCAAGGATCGCATTCCAATCACCCATTAAGACTAGCCGCTTCGAATCGTCCAGGAACGGCGCCAACCGATGAAAAAAGGAAACCCTCTCCAGAGCGGTTGTGAGCGCATAAACCGCAACCAGACGGAACTTGAAACTTTTAACAGCAACATCGGCCACAACCAACCGGCCCCCGTCACCTGCAAAAACAACGTCAATATCAGCATCAAGGCTGTGTCCAACTAGCAACGAGATCCCAGCGCTTCTGCGGGTGCTATATGCGGAGAAAACGTTAAAATCGTTTTCCTGCACCCGACAGTCCGCAGCGCAAATGAAGTGGGTCTCTTGCACTGCAGCGACTTCTATTCTAAGGTTCTTGAGTTCACCAAGCAAGCGCACACACTTGCTTGAATCCCTCACTCCTCTCACATTCAAAGTGGCAAGGTTTAAAGCCATCAAACCCACTTACCTTACTGACTGTCGATTACGGACCGGAAATCCTTTGGAGTGAGAATGCCGTCGGCCTGATGCAGGAAACCGGAGCCGAGTTCTTTACTAACTCGGTCATCCCTAGTAATTCCCCCGACATCCATGGGGTACCGCAATTTTAGGGACCTACAAAATGACGGGTGAATATAAATAGGGACCCTTCCCATACACTTATTCAGAATTTTATCGAGCGAAGGGGGCTCCAACTCCGCCAGCCTTATGCCCGCCAGACTGGCATCCTCAAGGAAACGCCACAGCTCCCTTGTACGGGTGCCAGCCGACCGAACAAAGGTGGTCACCACTGGTGCACCCCTGAACAAATACGGATTCGTCACATCATTTTCTTTTATCTTTTTAAAATTGATTAACGTTTTTTAATGTTTTTTTCAAATGAGCATCAAATGTGGACGGGTCTACTGTATCTGCCCAAAAATAAGTTGCACTGATAACTTGTCGAACCCCATTTGAGACTGACTTGTTACGTTTCCTCGTTGATGATGCTGTTGATGGTGCTGGTTCTCTTGTTTCCGAATGAGATCGGGAGAATATTTTAGGGGTTGACACAGAGGATAGGGAAAGTAATGTTGGGGAAAAAGGTGGGTGTTCAGTGACTTGGGTATTTTCTTCTTGTTGTTATTGTTGTTGTTGTTGTTGGGGTGGAATGAGTTGGGCTACTTGCTGGGGTTGTGTTTTTGTTTTATTTTTCTTTTCTTTGGGTTGTGGCTGAGAGGGTGATTCAGGTTGCTGTGATGGTTTTGGGGATGTTTTTTTAAGATGGTTTTTCTTCTCCCCCTCCTCTGCTAGTGATTCCTCACTGTCCCTTCTCCTATTCCGGTTGTAGCTAATGTCCATTGTTTCTTCTTTTTCTTTTTCCTTGTTTTGTTGTACTTTTGTTGTTGCTGTTGATGATGATGATGATTTTTCTTTTTGGACAGTAGTAGTAGTAGTAGCTGTAGTATCGATGTTGACGGTAGATGTTTTGTTTTGCTGTTTTTCTTCTTATGTTTTTTTCTGGTTTTGTGTTTTTAAAGGGGACTTTTTCTTATTTCCCCGGACTACTTGGGTCGACCTTTCTTCTTTATTCGGGTTGTTCCCAGTTTCAGTTTTGGGGTCTTCGTCAGTCGAGATGGTAATTGCTGTTGTCGTTGTAGTCGAAGTTGATGATATCGGTTTGGTGGTTGTTTGAGAGCAAGTTCTGGAGAAATGCCCCAACTGCTTACAATTCCAGCATTGGGGCTTTCTGCCCTCAACAACCACCATCATCGTTTGGTTTTCGTACTCAATGGTATGTGGAATCAATTGGAACCCCGTCCTGCATAGGCAAATGGTGAAGTAATGGTCACTGTGCGCGGTTCCACTTGTAGATTTTGGCTTTATTACGTCCTCTACATCTCCATATTCTGTGAGGTACGCCGCAATTACATCTGCGCTTAACTGGATAGGGACGTTGCACACAGTGACCTTTATTCTTCTACGCCCCATGTACTCGGGCTGAAGCCGGAAGTGCTTAGATGTAATAGTATTGCTGGCCAGCTTGACAGCCAGTTCTTCTGATGGCAGCAGGACATCCCAAGTAGCAAAGCTACGTCTGCAAAAATATTTGGCTTGGATTCCTGCTGCCCTTAGTAACACCTCGAAAGTCTCCTTTCCGATCCCTGCCAGTCTCCTAGTCTTAATGTCAGTTATGATGAATGACAGTGTCTTATTTTCGACTTTTTTAATTAATTCAAAATGCGATTTCCCTGAAAGTACTGTTCCTATTTTGCCCTGTCTCTGGCATAGTCCTCAGGGGACTTTTTGTGGGTTTGTGTTGTCCAGGAGACCGGCAAAGATGGTGTTTTTTTGTCCGGGTTGTATTGAGCTGGCCGATGACGATTGTGACGCATCTTCCGGCTTCGAGGGGGGTTCCAATTCGTTAAAAATGTCTTTTTGTGATAAAAACGTCGTTTGGGGGTTCGGAGATAGTGTTTTAGGCGACGGTTCCCCCATAGTTGCCTTTTGAAGAGCAACCAGGAGGAATAGTGTCCGTATGTTACGTTGCTATGAATAAATGAAGTACGTATGATGCAAGAAAATGACAAAGTGAAAAATGGCTGTCGTTTTTTTTCGTTTTTTTGGGGGGGTGGATTAAAGTAAAGAAAACGAATCGACTTTGAGCCCCTCCTCAAAACCAAACAACAATAACAATTGTTTGAGGGAGGACACGAAGCAATAGCAAATGCAATTCAACAATAACAGTAGTAATAACCATAATTTTAACTTACGCACTTCCAAGAAAAACACTAACACGGTATTATCCGACGGTATTTGTCAGACGTCTTACTACACGTCTGACTTGACAAGCGGAAATGTATAACTTTTTATAGCTTGGATTATCAAGAGGAGATAATCCATATTCACAACACCGTGTAAAGCCTATAACAAAGAAAAAGTTACTTTTCATACCTGTATCAGATTCTCAAATTGCAAATACTCTGATAAAAACACAGCAATTTATATTAATTGGATAAAGAAGCATTTACATGTTTCCAAACCTTGTGCCTTCTAAAAATCATACGAGGAAAAACTCTTTTTAAATACTTGAGGTAATTAAAGTCTTTTCCTTACTTTTGTACTGCCATTTACTTTTCGATATAAGTTTGTCTCACACATTTACTGTTGTAAAAAATATGGATGTTTAGACTAACTTTGACTATATATAAAAGAAAAATGCAAATAGGTTGAGTTTTCTTTCAGTTATTATGTTGAGAGAATTGTTATTTTGGAACGCAACATTTTGAAAAGGAGATAAAATGTGATTTATTGTCCTCTGATCCTGCAAACTCCGCTTTACAGATATTATTCATCCTCTGAGAAGTCAAAATCTTCCATTTCATTATAATGCAGCATTTCATTATCCTTATTTTCTTTAAGCATATTAGAACAGGTCACACAATTGCAAAGACCAGTATAAAGCAGGATTTGACGAGCACATGAACAATACCTGGGGGGGGTCTTCGTGGTATAATGGTTAAAGCGATGGACTGTGGAATCGTAGTAAGCGAGTTCGTACTCCAGTCACGCTATTACGTTCACTTTCGAGTTAATACCCTTGGGAAAGGTATGAACCCCCTTATCCTCCCAGCTATGGGTTAAATAGTACCAATAAAGGGTGTCCTCGTGGTATAATGGTTAAAGCGATGGACAGCGGAATCGTAGTAAGCGAGTTCATACTCCAGTCACGCTATTACGTTCACTTTCGGGCAAATACCCTTGGGAAAGGTATGAACCCCCTTATCCTCCCAGCTATGGGTTAAATAGTACCACTACTGTTCTTCTAGGGGAATAGCTTTGGCATTAAATAACCTACAAAGGTTGATATGTCATTAAACAAAGAAACGAAACCAAACCGAACAATACCTGGAATCACAGCTGTTCTTCTTATAATTGCACTTTACAAGGTTGCTCAATGTAGATGGAGTTGTTAGAAGGCTGTTCGATTGGAAACTAATCTCTGATTTCCAAATTTTCAGCCATGATTTGTTGGAGAGGGAGCATTAATATTGACGCGAAACACTGTCGCCAAATAACAGCCCAGTAATTTGCCCTTGTTGCGTGTAACCATAAACTACTTTAGCAAAGTGGTAATGTACTATCAAATTTGCCAGTTGTTTCTAAGATGTTGAAAGGAGAAGCGTTGACAGAAGAAACATTTCTCTGTTCAAATATTCAGTACACAAATCTTTCAAGTCGTCGGAACAAATCTTAGCTCAGATTCCAGTTGCAGCCTCAGAGTCTGAAAGTCTGTACAAACTCCTCTGTTTCTTTCATCAGTTCAAAAAGTTTTATTTTCCCCTTTACCTTAAAACAACTATCACAACAAGTAAATGAATGCAGAAAGAGTAGAGCTCTTGAAACAGCAGGTCCACATTTCTATGCAACTGATCGAACAGAGATCAAACAAGACGATCTACTTGATTTACATACAAGTCAGCACTTAATCCATGTTGTTGAGCAAGGCAAAGAAGAAAACTATCAGTATCTGGAGTCTTGATGATAATGGAAGGAAAAGCAGTTGATGCATACTATTCATGAAGCAAAAGAAGGGTATCAGTTTCCTCGTGATCAGATGTTAATTCTTGCAAAGTTTCTGATCACGTCATTTGTGCCATTTTCAGGCGACAACATGAAACATCCTTGGCTCAATGAAGTAAACACAGTTTTTCCATGGAATTCTTCTAGTGCTGATTTCTTCGACTGCATTAACATAAATAGAACAAGAGATTCTTTGTTTTTCCCCAGACATGAGGAATTTAAAAAACTGGATAGGTATTTTCTGATTCTCATTAAGAGCACACAACAAGTAGCCCGGGGAAATCGAACGCTGTCTTCTTTCAGAATCTTAAATGCTCAGAGGATTGTACTTATCACATACAAAGTCAACTCTTGAAGACATATAAAAGAAAACAAGCTGGATTATATATCTAAAAATATAAATAATCAGATCACCAAACATTGCTGGAACATGATCTGCTCGCTGCTGAATTATTGTCATGCCATCCAAGATCAGTGCTGTATTTTTTTATCTTTTTATTTTAATAATTTTCATCTCTGGAAACTTTGTTTGAAGGTAATGGAATAAAGTGGCTTTGTTGATATGCTGCAGAGAACCATCACTATTGCTCAAGCTGGATTGGAACTGTGTAAGGTAATGTGTCAAAATTTCTCCACAGTCAATTTTTCGGGTTCTTGCTTCTATAAGAAGTCTTGTGGTATGATCTTTATCTGCTTTCAACCAATCTTTTTCTTTCATGCTCTTTTGGTGTGGATACTTTTTCTGAAAATAAATAAAAGTTTTCATCGTCATAGTTTTTAATGAATCGCTAAATTCAACTTATTTTCAAACTAGTCGTTGTAAAACAAACTGACTGGAAATATTGCAGCCTTTTTCATGTGCCGTCAAAATATCATCTTTAATTTCAGATGGTGCTACTTGGCCAGATGCTATGCTTGTAAGTTCTTTTTCGTTATATGTAAATGGATTTTGCAGCGACTCTATTGTACTCACGACATTTTGTATGCCTGCTTCATCCTTCTCATCGGGACTTACTAAGGTTTTTTCCTTATGGCAACCCTCTACTTTTCCAGGCATTTCAGTGGTGCTTCTAGAGATTTCTGCACGTTGGCTGAATGATAAAATCCAATCTACCCACCTTTGGTCTTTCTATTTCTATTCGTGGTCTGTTCGATTGTTTGGTCCATTGATGTCCGATTGAAAAAGTACTAGTTTTGTTGCTGAACTACCCAATCCCCAGCCGCAAGATGCTCTGCTTTTGAAGGGAGTATATCTAGAATAGCAAGTATATCATAGATATACATGGGGAGATACCTGTCATAGTAAAAATGATCATATGCAAAATACCAGGGTACTATTTCTGCAGCAGATTAGAAGTGAAGAGCCCAATCTTCTATCCGTGTTGCGCAAGCAAAATTTAAAATCAAATTTGCTATGTTCAGATATACAAAATGCAAAAGTTGGAAATTCACTGCATCTCTTCTAGATTAATTATAAGTTTGCTTTAAAACTATTTAAAATCACTTGATGCGCAGTGGCGTTGGAATTGTGTTTTGGGAAAAGCATAATATAAACTTTTAAATAAGGCAATGTGTTTATCTTTTTTCTGCACTTGGTGTGTCCATGAAAGTAGATTAGAGTTTCGTTCTCAAAGCTTCAGTCATAATTTTTGTAACTCTGACACTTCGATTGTAGTGTCTGCCTTTCATGAACCCATGCAGTAACCCTTGTACCACAGCTCTAGCTTCAAGTAGGATGTCAGCCGGCCCTGAATCTTCGAAGCGCTTTTTAATGACACTGGGAAATGACATTCATGTATAAAAGTCACCAAGCCTGACAACAGTTCTTTGCATATACATGGCATCATTCCAACACATTTGCTGGACCTTGGCATAAAATGCAAGATCAAATGTCAGTACAATGCATTCAGTTTCAAGTTCCTCAGCAATAGCGAGGCTTTTCAAAAATACTTCAATCACAGTGCTTAGTTGGGTTACTATTGACCACAGGCAAATAGCCAATTTTGCTTCTTGCTGATATTTGTTACAGCAATCATCATCATGTCATGCTGCTAGCATGGATATCCCTGACCCTCTTTCGCCACTTCTCCCTCTCGTTCATCGCCTCCGGCAGGTCTTCAGGGCTACCTCTCGTATCCTCACATAGCTACTGTATGTATGTTCGAGCTGGTCGTCCTGCTTTTGCTCGGCCATATGTGAGGGTCCATAGGAATACATCACTTATGAGCTCTTCCCTGCTTCTCCTGCAGTGTCCTGCATGTCTGGTTCGTCTAACTTGGATAGTTTTCGTGATAGGAGGCAGGTGGCCGTATAGTTGGTGCCTCGTGGAGTGTTGCCGCCAGGACTTGTTCAATATTGCTCGCAACATTCTTGTGTAATTGCCGTCTGTTACAGCAATAAAAGAATATTAAAACCTGTCCAGCCTGGAATTGGAGGAATTCTTTGATTTTCACTTTCGCATATTGATCATGGTCATGGCCAAATCTATTATGCTTCTTTTGGTCTCACGAGATGATTTTTAAAAAAGCTTTCTGAATACTCTCAGTTGAAATTGGTGTTAGGGAAGAGTCAACTCTTTTGGCCTCATGATATTCTGGTATGGACACTTTACTCAGTATCACACTACGCTTCTTACTCTTGATTATTTGAGTCTGGTCTTTTTCTATTGTGACCTCTTCAATATGTGATAAGAGATCTGGAATTCATTAGTTAAACTAATCAATAAATGAGGGGGATTGATTAAAAAAAGCACTCATACACGCATCCATGCGGAGACGTACGCGCGCACACACACACACGGTACTGCTACACACAGTTATAGAAATATACTGATACAACCCACAAGTGATAGGTATTCCACCCGTGAAGAAAGTGTTGCATTCGATGCTATTTACTGTGTAGTAATTTACTAAGCAATAACTTAGTTTGGCACAATGCTAGAAGAATGAACTTCCCTTTTAGATTTAAACTCGTTAACAACATTCTGCAAGCCTCGATTGCAAACCATTATACTACGCGAAGCGCCCTATGAACTAAACTAAGCTTAAATTTAAAAGTATGTGGCATTTATTGGAGATCGAATTCACCACTCAGTAATAACTGATTTGCGAAACTAGCCTGCTAAGTTCTACATCTCGATGGGGACAACTCTTCTATTTGTTGTCCGATACACTGGATGAACACATACCCGCAGTAGGAAAGCATGAAACAAAGATGTTAAGAATGACCTTCTGATCCAAAAGACAAATATGACCAGTTTGCCCTTCACCGACGGACGCCCATCTAGATTCAAATTTTTAAAACTAGTTTTCATTTTGATTTTCACAGCAAATCTATTTGTCAGCAATTTTAAAAAGATGGAAGAAAAAATTGCCTAAATTTATAAGTTTAAAAATCATTATCAATATACAAAGATATATTCAGACTAGTATCCTCATCTTGAGCCAGCCCAGTCGACTGGGGCTATAGAATACACCGACTACATATCTGCAGACAAGTAAGACACCTACCAATTAGTGTCCTGGATATGACATTAAACAAGTAGTCCTGGAGCTTTTAGGAATGCGGAGTCACGTGTCGATGTGTTCAACAAAGTCCGTGCATTTTCATGTTGTCCCACGCAAAAATAAATCTTGCGTTCAGAGCCGATCACGTGACGAGGGTACCTATATATATTTTACACATTTCACAGTCTCTCTCTCTCTCTCTCTCTCTCTCTCTCTCTCTCTCTCTCTCTCTCTCTCTCTCTCTCTCTCTCTCTCAACTTGACAGCTTTAGCTCTCTCAGTTATTCCCATCGAGGGACCCACAGTTCCAGACAATTCGACTGCTTCAGACACACAGCCAAAAATTGGGAGAACTTACAGCCAGCAAAACTACGTTCATAGCCATATTGAAATTAGTACATATACCATCTTTCAATAGACTAAACTTCCCGTGGACGTCGACGTCGACGTCGCCTCACACATACAGATACACCCGTTCAGCCAGCGGGCAAATGCATGCTTCGCTGCTATGTACTTTTTAGTTCCCACGTGTACATACTCACACATGTATATGTGTGAGTAGGAATTGTCTACCTTTTTACTCTTTTTGTCTTAACGACTAAAACACGTACACATTGATATGTTCGAACAGTACACACTTACATTCGCATAATAGATGTATTATACACATACACATACAAATCCATAACAAAACATGATTCACACAATAACTACATTGTATTAACTTTCTTTTTCTTTCTTCTTTTTCTTTTTTTATTATATAAAAATTATCTGTTTTACATTCTCATCGTTGTGAATTTTCTTTTGTCTTCGTAGTTCATATTCTTTATGTTGTTAACTGGGAAACAATTCTTGAAGTATTGTTTCTAATAAAACCTCGAGAGAACCAAACCACTGACTCATCCTCCACAATTACCATCACTCCCAGATCCACTCGGACCGAAGTGGTAGCACCTTATAGGGTTCTATCTATGGGTCAAATAGAACTATTTCAGATTTAAACTGAATGCTAAATTGAATTGTCAGAAATAGAACTGTTTGATAATTTAACTGTGTGTAAACAAATGACTGAGATGTAATTGAATTGTTAGCGATACATAGCAATACTTAGAACCACTTAACTTCGATGACTTATGCTAAATTTAATTGTTAGAAATAGAACTGTTTGATCATTTAACTGTGTGTATCTACAAAATGTGTTTACAAATCATATATTTGATATATATGTAAAAACAGGACTTGGCATAAAATAACTAACAATGGTCGATATGCCATAAAAGAAAACCAAACCAATCATCTTTAGCTAAGGAACCCACTCGTGGGTAACATGCTGGACTATGACATCATAGTTAATGGTTTCGAATTCCAGTGATACTATGACGTTCACTATCGGACTAATACTCTAAACTTTGAATTATATAACATCACTACTGCCCTCCTACAAGTATAACTTTAACATTAAATAACCCACGAAGGTTGATATGTCGTTAAAAAAAATCATTTTTAGTCATTATTCGGCTGCTATACATTCTGGTCTTCTTCAGATGTTTATTGATCTGGTCAAATGCATTCAGCTTAAATAAAATCGAACTAATCCCTTTTAACCAGTAAGACCAACTTCGGACGTAGCACTAGCAGCGCGAAACTTATAATATTTGTTTGATTGTACCATTTCAGTAAATAAATAATTAACTCTATTTCACTGTGTCTTACCACGATACAACAACTTTGCTCAGAGTAAATAAAGGCATTTTTTCTTCGTCTTTACATTCACTAATACAGAGGCTGGGAAGTGGACGATTTGTTTGTTTGTTTGTTTGTTTGTTTGTTTGTTTGTTTGTTTGGGTTTTATGGCATATCAACTTTAGTAGGTTATTTAATGCCAAATCCATTTTATGCAAATAAACAATTCTATTTCAAGCTATTCAGTTTAGTCAAACAATTTTATTTAAAACAATTTTATTTAAAACAATTCAGTTTAGTATAAGAATAGATTTGGTTTACACACAGTTAAATTTCAAAACTGTTCAAACAATTCAGTTTAGCGTAAGAACAGATTCAATGTCAAAAATAGTTCTACTTCAAACAATTCAGTTTAGCATAAGTACACAGTTTAAATGTCAAAATAGTTAAATTTCAAGCAATTCAGTTTAGCATAAGTATACAGTTTAGTTCTATTTGACCTACAAATAGGACCCTATCAGGTGCTACCACTCTTGGCCAGAGTGGACATGGGAGCGATGCAATGAAGGAGTACTCCGCATTCCCAAAAGCTCCTGCATTACTGGAACCTCACCATCGGATCTTTTAGTGTCATATGCAGAACACTCATGGGGGGGGTTCTTACCCTTCTTCGGAAATGAAGTCGGTGTATTCTACAGCCTCAACCGACTGAGCAAGTAGGCGATTTGTAAAAGTCCTCTACCATGTATCAAATGTGGTGTAGTCGTTATCGCCGTAGGAAGTGAGCACGGCGATACGAGTTCAAATCCTGGACGAGACTGATTGCATTTCACATAGCACTAATACCCTTGGGAAAGGTATGAATCCAATAATCCTCCCTCCAGCTATGGGTAAATAGTAGGACAGATTAGGTTTTTCAGCCATGGTTAGGCAACTAGTCTAGGAGAAGGAAAACTCTGAATTCAAACCTGTTAAACTCCGCTTAAAAATTGACCTTGTGTCATATCCTGCCCGAGCGGAGGGGTTGGTAAATAGTACCATGTATCAAATGGACGGTGAGGAGAGTCCCTATAGCGTAGTGACTTAAGTGTTGGACTACGAAATCGTAATATTCCTCATATTCAGTTTGAAGTTCCATATATGACTTGACACATCTTTTTTCCTACTTTTTAAAAACTTATCCAGAAAAAAAATCGATCATAATTCAAAGCAAAAGTCAGTCCTTTCTTAGGCCGATAATTTTTCAGCATATTCTCGTATACTCAAAAAATCCCAAAATTGGGTCTTGTAAATGTAGTGTGACGTGATATGCCACCGAGAGAGGAAAAGTAAGATTAATTTCCCATATCCTTTTGTGTTTGAACAAACAAGCCCCAAGGACTGTCCGCTAAAGCAGTCAGAATGCAGGTCAAAAGCTACCAGCACTCCATGACCTATAATCGGTTGGACAGAGAAGGGAATGTAGGTCATTGTAGTAGCACGACCGGAGAAATAGAGGAAGAAGAAAGAGGCCAAATGATTGGCCAGAGCCTTTAGCGCCAAAAATAATACCTTTTCGTCAGAGGGAATTTGGAAAAGGATCTTTAGTTCTGGACAAACATTGGTAAGAGATGGACGCCAAGTTAGCCAAGCTCCGGGAAAGAGTAGAACAGAATCTTTGGACAGAAAATAGCAGAAAAGTGTCTTCAGCCAGATTCTAGAGAAATGCCACTCGCCCGTAAAAGAAAGGAACCTGAGAACTAGCCTTTGCAAAGATGAGTACGACTTAAAACTGTTTTTCCTTATACCCTTCCTAAATATTGGAATGATATGCATTCAGAAAAGGAAAGAAAGAAACTGAAAGGATTTGTTTCATAAACTGTAAATTAGTGAGTGGACTTAGATACTTCCTCAAGTAAAAGAAAGAAAAGAAAAGAAAAAAATAAAGAGAAAAAAAGGAGAAAGAAGAAAAGGTCTGTTCAGAGAGACATTTGTGTTTAAGACTGTCTGCTGGTTTAATATAGCTGGTACTTTAAAAGAAAGAAAGAAAACAGAAAGGAATTGTTTCTTAAATCTCATAACTATTTGTTTGGTCGTCGCTTATTAAAGCTTTGTTACATTTTAAATGCTCCCTTGTGTTGAAATCTATTGGTTATGTTGTTTATCTATCGAGTTGCCTTCTTTTGCACATTATCTTTTTCAGCTTCGTATCGCTTTCATTTATTCTCCCTAGATGTCTTATTCGCCTGAAAATCATTACAAGGGAATTTTGGAAATTTGACTACAGTGAATGATATTTTGTTTTAACCTAGAAGTCAATGCTTTCCGTCATCCGAGGGGGTACGAAAACGAAGGACTTGGTGGGGTATGTGAAAGTGAATTGGAAACTCCTCGCCAGTGTTGGAGATGAGTCTAGCCCCAAATTAACCCCCCATTATTTGCCAGTGTCATATGCCCGAAATAGAAGTCTTGACTAGGACTTATTTTGCGGAGGGTCAAGTGCCAGACTGTCCCCGACGTCACATGTGCATAAAATAAACTCTCGTCCTGAGATAAATATTTATGCAACGTCACACTAGCATGACGTTACCAGTTGAGCTTAGCTTGGGAACAATGCCAGAAGTAAGGAGACCCAGAACACTCGAAATCACTAAAAATAGTTTTCAGGCAACAGTTAGCAACAGGGCGTAAATAAAAAGGATCATTCTTTAAAATGAAACATCACTTGTTCAATTTTTAAAACTGTGTTTAGAAATGAGTTATGTGATGAAAGAACCAATTAAATTCATCTCATAAAGGGACGTAATGGTTAACGTGCAGGATTGATATCCCAGTAAGTGAGTTCGAACCTTGGGAAAGGTATGAACTACCTTATCTCCCCAGCCCCAGCTATGGGTTAAATAGTACCATTACTGTTCTTCAACAAGGACAGCTTTGGCATTAAATTACCCACGAAGTTTGATATGCCATTAAGCAAAAAAACAAAAAACAGAATCAAACCATACTTCACAAAAGGTATGCTTACACTGCCGGACAAGACAAATAGTTACGCTGAAAGAAAGAACTTATCCTCCTATAATATACAGGGTGTCTAAATACACATGGCACTACACTACTTATTTGGAGACAAGATCCTTCAAAACTGCGCAAGCAAAATTTCGCAGTAAGTTTGACAATTATCCTCAGAAAAGCCAAATTTATCATTGGGTACACAAATTTCAAGCAACAGGATCGGTAAACAATTTCAAAAAGAAGGCAGAAAATCCTAGATCTGGCAAGAAGTTGACTACAAGATGTCCTTACAATGTGGATGCAGTGAGAGATTCTGTCGGAAGAAGTCCGAAAAAGTGTCTCCAAAGTCGTTCCCAAGAACTTGGTCTTTCACGTGTATCGTTTCAAAAAATCTTTAAGGATCTTCAGCGGTACTCATACAGAATCCAACTCAAGCATTAACTCACACCAGCTAACATGGAGTTTCTTGTCTAAGTAATAAATCATTACCATATTAATGGGTTACATCTATTTTGAGATTCCCTGTATATGCACACACACACACACAGACATGTATATATATATATATATATATATATATACAGTTGAAACTGATATAATCACTGATAGATAAAATCTAAAATGGTAGTAAAAACTAGTGTTGAGTCAATATTAGAATATAGAGATAAGACCAACTCACAACAGTTCCACGTTTTTAATCATCAGGTTAAGATTTCTGTACATAGAAAAAAAAGAAAGAAAAGAAAACGACTGCGCAGCTTTATAATACAATAAAAGAGAAGTTTCAGAGGTGCAACTACCAATGAAAAACTCGATGGAATAAGTGTGCTGAATGCCGAAGACATTATTTTGAAGAAAATTAACGCTTTATTCATCGTTCACTTTTGTCTTGGTAAATCAATAATGTGAAAGGGAATTAGCCTTTGTTTCATGTTGGCGTCAAGTTTGATCACATTTTTAATGGTTGAAGAGTTCATAACCATATAAAGAAACCTCAAAACGTTAGCCAAAATTATTTAGTTGAGCTATAAAAGGCTTATTTCATAAATGGAAGAAGGAAGTGCTATAATTTTCTGGGTTCCGCTGGAGGTTAAATTACGTCAAGCTCCAAGAACCTTTACTCTACCATTCACGTCATCAGGAATAATAGGCTTGCTGGGATGAACACACAAGGTGTCATAGTACGCAAACAACCGCACGGCGCGAAATCCAGACGATGGCCCAAAAGGGCGTGCGTCGCGGACTTAAGTTTTGTCGTCAGTGACTGCTTTTATATTGCAGAATAGTGCTGTATATCGTATGGTCAATCACGTCCTTGTGTGGTGAAATTTCTGTGTCGTCGAAACAGGAAGTCTTTTTTAAGTATGAGTAATAATGAAACATTTCATTATGCTGATGAGAGGAGCTTACAAATGCAACCTGTTTTTGTTCTACAATTAGAAGCTATCCTTAAGATGATCGGCAGAATTAACTTATTTCAAAAAATAGCCTCCGAGTTGGTAGCGAGAATTTCCACCAGCCATTGAAACGGCGACGTTATTGTTGATAGAGGAATCCTCGTTTCCGGTTGCAGGAAAAACTTCCATTAGTTGACGTCATATATGACTGCGTTTTTTCGATAGGGATTTTAGATTTGAGCAGCCTGAGGGCTACGATAAAATTTTCACCAGTTGTATTTGATCCACAGATGGAACTATAACAGATATTACCACACCGGATCAGAATGGACGTTTAGGTAAAGGCAATGAAGTGGTACTCCACAGTCCTCAAAGTTCCAGGACTAAAGTATCAGATGTAGTTTAGTGGCGGACAGGGAGGTCACTCGGCGTGTTTGACAGCTCCAGCCGACTGGATGGGTGCTATCTATCGTGAATGCGCAAGTATATTCTATTTGCTTTGTGTTGGATTTAATTCATTCTCTGACATGATACGCGTTTAAATTTATTTATTGACTTAACTTTAGATATTGAATGTTACATAGCCAGATATGTGTGAAATAGACATAGGGAATCCGAAATACACGCGAAACACTTTACGACTTCTTAGTTCAGGTACGAAACTTTTTATTACCTTTGAGTTAAAGATTTTTTGACATGAGGAGAGAGAGACAATCTTTCTATACAGACTGCTTTTACATCGTTAGCTCTCAACCCAACCAACGCGCGGCGCCTGTAGCGCACAAATTCGTCTGGCCTCGCCCAGCTCTGAATCTCGACTCTCTCGTTCGGAGGCAGGAACTCTACTCATTGCTTTTTCTCAAATCTCAGCCCACGCTTCCGGTGTGTGACGGCACCCACATCCCCTGGTCATATTTCCTATCTGGGATTTTTATTTAGACATCTCTGAATGACACATCCTCTCCACGCACGCGTGAACACCTGTGTTAATGTTGCACCTAACTAACCCATGCGCTAAGCGAAAGGTTCTCATCCTAACTAAACCGAAAGGCAAGATATACAAAACGAAATCCCTCCGCCATTATATTACATTGAATACCAAGAATAAAATAGAAGCATTGAATCCCAAGAGTAAGAATCAACGGCTTCCTAGTTGTAAATATTAAAAATTAGCAATGTATATGAAATTCTAATGCATTTATGAGAACTCAAGTGAATTCCACGCAAAAAAATCTTAATTTTTGTGCATAAAAATTAGACTCAAGAAGCTGTAATTTTTAAAATATATTTTTGCATTTACAAACTATTTGCACAAGTTTTTTTTTAATTTCGTGATACTTCGCAGACGACCATATTTGATTTTCGCGAAAAATTTGAAAGAGCAAAACCAAAAATAATTTTAGAAATCTTTTCCCTCCAAAAATAATCCTTTTGCTAATTTCGAGCCTACCTAAATTATTTGAATAAGCGAAGAAATAAATATGTCTTCAATAAGTATGGATTTATCTTTGCTTACTCAACAGACAGTATGTAACGAATTATTGCTTACTTAGATATGTTTCTTTTGAATGAAAATGTTCATTCTTTTCTTTCAAGAATGAATTTTATTTCAACTCATTTAATTTTTCTTAAATTAAACGAATGTTGTTTATATTTCTATTTGCGTTATCAGATCACATACGGGTTCTTTAAGACATCATGACATTTTCTCTTTCACATGGTGAAATACTTACACGAAAGAACTTTTACACGCCAAATTTATTTTATAAAAATTTATTTCTAAGAAAAAATCAAACCGACCACATGTGACACTTGATTTGGCCAGAGTAGAAAAGGGAGGAGGAATCCCAGACAATACGACACCAAAAAGCAACCTTCCACAGTTTGTCGAGAACTACTATTCGGACCCTCATTACGAACTCGGGGATCAACTACAAAGTCTCGAAAAAAATAACCAACAAAAGGGTTTCGCTATTCGCTTTTTGAACAGTCGATAAGTTCAAACAGGCAAGAAGCTTCCCAAGAAATAAAAGTAAAATTAAACGAAATTCGACTACTGAAATTCTACCAAGTTAAACCACTGAAAATTCAATTGATAATTCTGCTGAAAAGAACTTTAAAGAAGACTCGAAAATGAAAACTGAAACATTTCGACAAAACAAAGTTCTTTAATTTGGAGTATTTTTCTTTTCTTTTTAGAAAAGAAAAGTACTCAAACTCAAAGAACTTAGTTTCCCGGACACACTCCCAGATAAGTTCCCGCAAATTGAACTAAAAATTTGCAACACTTTATCTTTTCTATCCCTTTCTTTCTTGTTTCTTTGGATAAATTTCCTTTTTAAAAACTTATTGTCTGTGTTATCTTTTCGAATCAGTATCCGAACTAGAAAGCTGCAGAACTTATCGTTTGAACTTACGGTTTAAAATTACACACTAAAAATCCCTAAGAACATTACTCAGTTAAATACTAAATTTGGCTTTCGTGTCATTCTCTTCATATTAATTTTTACTCTAAATTCTTTACATAGCATATTTTATTTTCTCTCCAAATTCCTTTATATTAAATTTTATACTCTTTAATTTCCTATATATTGCAAATTTTATCCTTCAAATTTTCTTTATATTGCAAATTTTATTCCCCTTATATTTCTTTAATTTTAATTTAATTTTAATTTAACAATCACAGTTATCTCTATCACAAAAATATCTACGCTTTGACTAATTTTATCTCCGCTTACGAGAAAAGATTTTGCATTTTATTTTTAAGCAAACTTTTCACCCAATTTAAAGGAATAAAGAAAAAATTATAAATTTGTTGATCGGATTTTTATTCATTCATTTTTTTCCTTTATCTACAACACATTACTCTTGGAAATTCGAAGATTCCAGCCATCTTAACAACATTTAACGGCGTATCTGTACTATAGCTCTGAAATTATTGTCATCTATTCATTACCTTGGTTTGGTTCGGTTTTATGGCATATCAATCATTATTGGTTATTTTTATGTCAAATCCTGTTTTTACATATATATATTAAATATATGATTTGTTAACACGTTTTGTAAATACACACTGTTAAATGGGGGTGTCCTCGTGATGTAATGGTTAAAGCGATGGACTGCGGAATCGTAGTAAGCGAGTTCGTACTCCAGTCGCGCTATTACGTTCACTTTCGTGCAAATACCCTTGGGAAAGGTATGAACCCCCTTATCCTCCCAGCTATGGGTTAAATAGTACCACTATTGTTCTTCTAGGAGAATGGCTTTGGCATTAAATAACCTAAAAAGAGTTGATATGCCATTAAACAAAGAAACTAAACCAAACACTGTTAAATGATCAAACAGTTCTATTTCTAATAATAAAATTTAGCATAAGTCAACAAAGCTAAATGGTTCCAAGTATAGCTATGTATCAATAACAATTCAATTACACGTCAATCATTGGTTTATACACAGTTAAATGATCAAACAGTTCTATTTCAAACAATTCAATTATGCATAAGTCATTTTTTGGTTGAACTGTTTGACATTTAAACTATATACTTTGGAATTTAAACTGAGTGCAAACAAATGACTTATACTGAATTGAATTGCTTGAAATAGAACTGTTTGATCATTTAACTGTGTGTAAACTAACGACTGACTTGTAATTGAATAATTAGTGATACATAGCTATACTTGGAACCATTTAAATTTGTTGACTAATACTAAACTGAATTGTTTGAAATAGAACTAATTTTTTAACTGTGTGTAAACAAATGACTGATTTTTAATGGAATTATTAGTATTAAATACCAATACTTAAAAACATTTAATTGTGTGCAAACAAATGGTTAATAGTAAATAGAATTATTCCTATTAAATAGAAATTAGTGAAACCATTTAACTGTGTACAAAAATGTTATCTTCAAAATGTGTTTAGAAAGTATATATTTGATATATATGTATAAAAAAGATTTGGCATTAAATATTTTCGAATTACCCCGAGTTAGTCAGACGTGGGTACGAAAAGTAAGTTTGGGGAATTAACTTAGCCTCGACTGTTGCAGTTAACCAAGATAGCGGTCAGCCGAGGCTTTGCAAAAAAAGAAAGAAAGAAAGAAGGAAAGATGTGTAGAGAGATAAGTGAAGGGAAGTACTCTACCATTGATATGCAAAAAAAAGCAACGACTATATTTCAGAAACAAAACAACTTTTTTCCTGCTATAATGAATTTATTCCCAAAGAAATAAATTTTACAAAACATTTCTATAACCACATTGCATATATTTTGCTATGCAGATAGAGTTATACACTCAACTCTTACTTTAACACAAATAAAAAAAAAAATGAACAAAAAATAAAAATAATACAAAAGAATAAAATAACATAAAATGAAGTAAAAGAAGGGGCAATTGGAACAATCAAAAGATTTACTCGAAACGAAGAAAGAAGTAATATGAAACATTTTCTCAACAAAATACCCACGCTTGGTATTCGAATTCAAAGTTCTTTTCTTTTTTTCTCTTTTTTTTTTTTCTGGTTCGTTTCAAACTATAGAGAGTCTGTCCCAGCCTGAAAAAAAAATCACACTTCTATCTGGTGTTGAATATTTCCTTCTCTCTGTAGCTTGTCTTGACAATTCTGTTGGCTGATCCTCAGAGGAATTCAAATTCCGTGTTGAATTACTTCCGCAGTCCTTCTTTGAGTAAACTGTTGTGTGCAGCCCTTTTATTCAGCAAAGAGAATGCCCACCCTTGGCTCCTGTACAACTTTTACTCCGTTTCTTAGGGAGTCTAACGAAAAGCATCTCTATATTTTCGACCCAACACAACGGTCATGAGTTGACTAAATGGTTGAAACACTGGCCACTAGACGCATTCTAGACTACTTCCAGACTAAACAAAAAAAAAATGACTCAAAAGACTGACTGGCCGACAGGCCACTCGCTTTTACACTCACCAAGGGACAGTAACGACGCAACTTTGAAATAAGCCAATGACATTCGAGCAATTATTAACTACCGATTTTACAAATTCCAGAAAATTACCTACAATGGTTGAGATGCCATAAAACCAAATTAAACCAAACCAAACAAGTAATCATTGTCCAGAAGTACAGAATATCCAGTTAAAATTGAACTCACTAACTAGTCTGTTAGCTTAACTCGCAAACGTTTACACTAAACAAGACGCCGACTCGCTAAAACACAAATAGAGAACTGGCCGTGACCCCCAAACACAAAGTTTTAAGGTCGATTTATATTGAGCCAACTGCAATTTATGTGACAACTGATTACCGTCAACGACCGTCTAAATTACATCAGAAACAAAGCAGCACTCTAAATTTACCCGTTGGTTTTTGGGGAGAGGTGAGATTCAGCTTTTGTTTTCTCGAACTCATCACTAACCCACCCTTTACTCTTGACAATTCATTTCGCATTCATCAGAAAAAGCTATTTTTATTCTATTTAATTAATCGTGTCAGTTTACTTCATAACCCAGCAACTTAACAATATTAGTAACTAACAAAAGACATCTATTAAATGATATTTAAATCAATACTGTGGTAATATCGGTGGATTATACAATGACAACATTATTATTATTATTTTACCCCCTTTCAAGTTCCTCACACCCGTGTTAGACGATGGCCTTTCACTGGAGTCTGAGTGACAGCAAGTTTCTTCACGTCTGCAGAACTCTTCTCAGTATTCTGGCTGATCGTAACAATGCTGTAGTTTGGTTGGTTTCCATTCGTCCTTCGATTTCCAACTCTTCTATCCCAGTTTTCAAACCTTTGGAAACTGTTCCAAGTGAACCATTTACAATTAGTATCACCGTCACAATCATGTTCCACAGATTTCTGATTTCTCTGGCAAGGTCCAAGTATTTGTTTCTCTTTTCGCTTTCTTTAATTTTCATTCTGTGATCCGCCGGGGCGGCAAAGTCCACCATACCGCAGATTCTCTCACTCTCTCTCTCTCTCTCTCTCTCTCTCTCTCTCTATTTATTTATTTGTAACTTAACCAAAGGATTAGGTGATTTGTTTGAATGCCAAAATCGCAGAGAATCTTATGCATCTCATTCTCCAGAAAGGATTCTGGTTTTATCATGTACCATTTGGTTGTATGGTCAAATTTCAATTTCTTGCACAATTCCCAGTCGTTTCTTGTCTTATACTCTTTTTGCGCTAGTTTGTTACATTCGCGTATGCGATTAATTGTTTCGTCTCTATCACCACATAACCCACACTTACTATTCTGTCGCGTTTTATCTATTTTCTCTTTAACATAATTGGTCTTTATAACGTTTTTTTGTGCTGCTATTAGAAGATTTTCAGTTTTTTTCTTAAGATTTCCATTCCGTAACCATGTCCACGTCTTCTTGTGTGAGTTTTTGTCAGTTTGTCGCTTGAAATAGCCATAAAGTAGTTTTTCCTTCCATTTCTGTTTCCTAGATATAATTGTTCTGTTTGCTCTTATATTGTCAGTGTTGTTACTGGCTGCTGGAATTAGACTTTCTTTGTTCTTTTTAATGTAGATTTCATGTTGTAGTATTGATGCATCGACACTACCTCCAATATTGACGAGTCTTTTTCCTCCATCTGTTCTTGAAACACATAGTCTGTCTATGTCATCTTTGAGATATAAGGTCTTATGCACCGTCATTAGTTTGCTTGCCCTCTTGTTCGTTTGTCTGAGTTCTTCCCTTGTCCATTTTAAGAAGGGTCCCAAGTATCTTACAAAGGAGACTGCCTGGAAGTTTATCCTTTTGATGAGACTCCTGCTGCTGAGCTTGGTTTCGGGGAGACTCCTCGTTCGTCTGAGGTACTCTTTATCTTATTATTTTTCTTTTATCTCTGCTTGCTTGATGGTGTCCACTTCCAATATTCCCTTGAAATTTTCCTTTTCCAAGAGTACTGATACTTTTTTGGTTTGGCAGTCCTATTCGTTCCGTTATTTGTCTTTTTCCACTCTTCATTCGGAGTATGACTCATTTTTCTCTGCAAAATTCCATTCTTATATCCTGGCTGTATATTCTTATTGTTTGTATCAGAGTCTCCAAATCTTTTTTGCAAACAGCTTGATGTCATCCGTGTACATAAGGTGATAAACCTTTTCTTGTGATTTAGTTAATTTCTAGTCTCAGCATGTAACTGAATGGCATCATTGCTATTATAAATAATAATGACGAAAGCGCATCTCCCTGGAATATGCCTCACTGGATTTTCACCTATACTAAGGGTTTCCTTCCACTGTTAAATTCACTTTTCAATTTTCATGGCTTCCGTGATGAATTTAAAATTCGGACATCTTTGTCAGATATCTTGTACATTTAAACAAGCAACTATCTAGGATTGCAGGACCATATTATTGACCTTTTTTATAGTTAATCCACACAATGGTTACATTTTTTCGCTTTGGTTCGCTCTCCTTGATGAATGTACAGTAAATCACCTGTTTCTTTTGTTTCCTAATGGCATCCTTTTTGTTCTTCGGCATACAAACGAGTAATAGATCTCCTCCCTAATCTGTGCTGTTAGAATTTTCCACACCATTGGTCTATAGTAGAAGGGGATATTTCCTGTTGGGGGGGTATCTTTAGATCTAGGTAATCTTCACTTTGGTATCCATCCGGATATATTTACTTCTTATTAGCATAAACTCGGTTAAAAGCCAGTCTGTCGTGGATGGACGTGAATTTTCAAAACCAGAATCCACATATGTATAGGAAATGATGCAATTTCCTTGTCAAAAGAATTTTCTGGGAAAAACGGATCAAAATTGGCGCAAAAATCTTCAACTAACGTCCACGCAGATGTTTAAAAAATAAACAATCGAAAATGATTTTTAGAACCGATAGAAGGTCTCTAAAATACGCGCCCAAAAGATTTTCGAAAGTCGACGCGTTCGCGCGGGATCCACCTTGATGCTATAAAAACACAATTTTCCAGACAACATAGATCAATTACTCACGCCAACCCGGAGTGATGCGTACTGTTTTCTCAGCGGCGCCGTGTTCGTTTGATCTTCAAACAACGGTGTCATGTTACAATTTCAAGTTGGATAAAGATCTTTATCCACGCTGGTCTCTGGCATTTACGGTAGTGACCAGATACATTTCAGCTCCCAACAAAGAAATAAATTTCTTTATTTTTGTAGCACTATTGTTAATATTGTTTTTTCATTCATTAACATTTGTACCCTACATATGCTATCATAGCCAAGCGTTTTCCAATTCGGTACTTTTTTATTGTTGCTCTAAGCGATTCCAGCTTTATTTCTCCTTCAGGGGCTTCTTCGAGTCACAGTGATTTTTTTATGTGTCTATCTATTCGACCTTTCTGTTAAGTTCTTTCTATTCTCATATTTTACTCAAAAATTGTGTTGTTTCCTTTGTGCCTGTGTAGAGAAGAGGAAAATCTCGTATTTTGGTTTGGCGCGCAATTTAATTCAACACTGAATTTCACCCAATCAGGATGACTTATCCTATTCAGTCCGGACCTTCATTTCCGGCTAGCAAAACGGGTTAGCCGCCAAACACAGTCTCTTAAGCGTGAGACGGCGACCAGAACAGACGTGCCTCTGGTCGTCCCTGCTTAGCGATGCTTTTTAGCTAGACAAGCCACTCAGTGTGGACACCTCACTGTGGCCTTAACACTAGCAGCAGCAACATGGACACTCAACGAGGGAACCATCAAATTTATGGATTCTTTACGAGGAATCCCAGTTGAACATAAATTAGAAACATTCAGCATGCCTTCCACAGGCACCACTTCATGTCACCCCAAAAATTGACTATGTCGATCCGAGCGCAACTCCGCTCTCGACAACATGGAGATATCGCAGACCCTCCTCCAAAAACCAGATACAAAGCTACACGGTGACTTTAAACACATCCCTCACAAGTCCAACAACACGCTGCCATCTCAACATCCCGCTAAGCCATTTTGTCTCAAACATCCAACAAGCCTAAACACCACGAGTCTTGCAGCACCAAAAACAAACCATATTCAAAGCTGCAAATAAAAAGTTTTCTTTGTTGTGTTGTTAAAGAAAAGTTTCGTAATTCATTTGTGTGCCTAAGAAATATAGTGCTAAACAAATAACCATTTCACACATCGCTATACCTGTTTGTTGGTAAATCCTCATGCATTCTCCTCCAACTTATAGGTAGAATTTTCTTTCGTTATTTTGGAATGTCCTCTTTTGTTTGCATCGTTTGACCCAGTCTCGTTATCGTTTGAGTCTTCCGTCTTTTGCCAATAATCTTTTTATTTATCTATTCAAGTTGCATTGTCTGACATGCCTACTGTTTTGTTTTGGTATTTTCATCTGAACGTATCTTCGCGTGTTTTTCCTTCCGTATCACTTTCGCTTGTCGTAATTTCTTTATCTTTCCTTCTAACCTAATTTCCCATCAAGGTTTTGTGTTTCTCGTCGGATTCCTTAAGGGAACACCGTTTTTATCACAAACTCGTTTTGCTCCCGCATAAATTAGCTCGTTTAGTTCAGTGATGTTGCACACCGGGATATTTCGGAAAAATTTGTTTATCTTTTCAGTTTCTACTTTGTCATTTTTCCAGTCTTGGTTTCTGAGAGATGGTAATGTAGTCTTCTTTTCAGTCATCATTTTCTTCATTAACGCTTCATTTATTTTGTCTTCTAGAGTTATCATTTGCTTTACGGTGCTGGGGTGTGTGTTATTTCGATTGTAGCCGGAGTTTTTGTAGTTAGTAGCGTGGGGGAAGTTTGTTTGTTAGCGAGGATATGTTGTAACGTATGTGTGTTTACGTTGTGTTGTTTCCTCGCTTAGTAGTTCCCTCGCTAAGTTTGTAAGAAATAAAAGGAGGAGGAAGAAGAAGATGGCGAGAGTCGAAAAGTGTTTTTATGAATAGGTTTTTATTTGCAGCATGGAATATTGGGTTTGCTTTTGGTGCTGCAAGACTCGTGGAGTTTAAGCTTGTTAGTATTGCGACGAAATTGAGTTATGAGATGTTGAGAAGGTTGTGATGGCAGCGTGTGTCGTCGGACGTGTGAGGGATTGTGTCCGTTGGATTTTGACGAAAGACATTGTTGCAGTTGTAGGAATTGAACTTTGGATGTCACCGTGTAGTTTTGTTTGTCTGGTACTTGGGGAGAGTATGCGTTATCTCCATTAAGGTGGACCAGAGGTGAATTGAGAGCTAGCGTGTCGAGAGCAGGATTATGCTCAGATCGACATAGCCCATTTTGGGGTGACATAAAGTTGTGCCTGTGCGAGGCATGTTGAATGCATCTAATTTATATTCAATTGGGATTCCGTGTAAGGAATCCATAAATTAGATGGGTTCCCTCGTGTATCCATGTTGCTGCTGCTGCTATTTTAGAGCCGCGGTGAGATGTCTGCACTGGGTGGCGTTGTCCAGCTAAAAAGCATCGCTATTGAAGAACGGCCAATGGGACGTCTGCACTGGTAGGCGTTCTCCAGCCAAAGAGGGTGTGTTTGGCAGCTTATCCGATTTGCTAGCCGGAAATGAAGGTCCGGGCTGAAAAGGATAGGTCATCCTGATTGGGTGAAATTAAGTGTCGAATTAAATTTGCGCGCCAAAGCAAAATACGAAATTTTTCCTTTCTTTACACGATTATTATTTTTAGTCCTTCAGGTTTTTTCACATCAGCGTTTGCTGATGGGCTTTCATTGGATTCTGAGTGACAATAAGTCTCCTCAAGTCTCCAGGAATCTTATCAGTATTCTGGCCGATCTCAGCAATGCTGTAGTTTGGATTATCTTCAGTCATCCTCTTATTTCCAAGTCTTCTAGTCCTTTTACCAATCCTTTGGTGACTCACCAAGAGCACTAATTACGATTGGTATGACCGTCACTTTCAGGTTCCACAGTTTTTTCAATTCCCTAGCACGGTCCAGGTACTTATCCTTCTTCTCGCTTTCTTTCAAGTTTATTCTGTGGTCAACTGGGACAGCAAAGTCCAAAATTCTGCATTTTTCTAATTGATTATCATAAGGTCTGGTCGTCTGGCCGAGATTAAGTGATCCATTTGTATGTCAAAATCCCATAGAAGTTTGTACGTCTCATTCTCAAGGGCAGATGCTGGGTTGTGCATATAACAACTGTTCGTATGGTCAAATTTCAATTTCTTGCACAGTTACCAGTGGATCACCTTGCTCACCCAGTCGTGTCAAGTCTTGTAGTCTTTCTGTGCTAATTTGCTACATTCGCTTATTTTGTGATTGATCATTTCGTCTCTATCACATAACCTACATCTGCTGTTTTGTTGTGTCTTATATCTATTATTATCATTTGAGTTTTTCACATCAGCGTTGGTTGGTAGACTTTCACTGAAGTATTCCAGCCGATCTTAACGCTGTGGATTGTCCCAATTCTTTCTCTGATTTCCGATTTTTCCATTCTTTTTTCCAAGTCTTTGGAGACCGTTCTAAGTGCACCAATCACAATTAATACCACCGTCACCCTCGTGTTCCACAGTTTTTAAGTACTCGGACAAGGTTCAATTATTTGTCTATCTTTTCACTTTCTTTTCTTTTTTCTTTTTTTTCAACTGTGGTCCGTTGGAATGGTAAAATCCACTTGATAAATTTTTTTTCTTGTCAACTAAGATTTCTGACCGGGATTAGCTAATCTGTTTGAGTCTAAAACTTCCAGAGAATTTAGTACGTCTTATTCTCCAGGATGGATTCTGGTTTGTGCATATACCATTTGGTAGTATAATCAAATTTTATTTTCTTGCTCAATTCCAAACGTATCAACCTTTACTAGCTAGTCGTGCCTAGTCAAATACTCCTTTTGTGCGGGTTGGGGTCCTCGTGGTGTAATGGTTAAAAGCGATGGACTGCGGAATCGTAATACACGAGTTCGTACTCCAGTCGCGCTATTACGTTTACTTTCGGGCAAATACCCTTGGGAAAGGTATGAACACGCTTATCCCCCCCAGCTATGGGTTAAATAGTACCACTACTGTTCTTCTAGGAGAATAGCATTGGCATTAAATAACCTACAAAGGTTGATATGCCATTAAAACAAAGAAACCAAACCTTTTGTGCGATTTTGCATTCACTTAAATGTGATTCATATTATTCAGGTTCATCTCTGCGGCTTTCAAATCACACACGAAGTGAAGCAATGCACAATGTTTCAGTGCACCAAATACTACGATACTATCAACCAGAGTGGATACCTTTCACAGTTTGAATTGCGTCAGTCACTTGATATACGCGCCCCAAACTAGCACATTACCAAAATATTGGAAAACTTTTGACTCTTCCTTCTATCATTGAATATGAGTATTGCCTTATCCGTATATAAAATTTCAAGGGTTATTTTTTTATAACAAGGCCGAAGCGGCAGAAACTAACGGTGAATTAAACTAATACTTTAATAAATATTTACCGTGATATTTAGCACAATTACTCCACGGAGTTTTTATTGGTCGAAGCGCATCTAAAACTCTTATTTTGATATGGTGCGAAGCTGCACCTTCGTAAGTCTTTCATTGACTTCTACGTTCTCAAATATTACTCTTGAGATAAACTTAAATTCTAGGAAGCAAAAATCCAATCGGAGATAGGTGTAGTGGGTCTGTGTTTTGCATATTGACCTTTAACAGCATGTTGGTTGTGGATTTCTAAACAGGACGCACCTCTGTGTAAACAAGGGGAAAAACGTGAATTAAGAAACGAATCACGTGAATTGGGAAACGGAAGAAAAACACGCGGGCGATATGAATATTATATAATCACACAGGTTCAACCTCTACAAAACAGGCGGTCAGTCAGGAGAAACGGACAATCAAAGTAGAAGCTGCTTCGGGTACGGTACTGGGCGGCAGTGGCCTCGAATTGAGAAGTGGTCTCTCGTTGAGAAGTGGCCCTGGTCATCCCCGACGAAGAAGTACTGAATGGGACCTTGAATATCGAATCACATCGTGGGTTAAGAAGATATGGTGTCAATTATAGCATTACTCCGCCCCCACCTCTCTCTCTCTCTCTCTCTCTCTCTCTCTCTCTCTCAGCGATTCTGATCCTTTCGTAAATAGATACATTGTATATATTTTTCATTGGCATAATGGTTAGAGCGTTCGCCAATGGCCCGGGAGACCAACAAAATGGTACTTGATGCCTCCTTGCTTAGCACTCAGCATTATAAGGTTGGGATCAAGGGTAAAGTGGGTCATTCCTGAGAAAGGAGTAGCGTCCTCCCCTTACACCTTGGTGTAGTAGTTATCGAAAAGAAAGCCTTCGGGTCACCCTCGACTACAGTCATCAACTTTACTTTACTTTAGCCCGGACATTGGCATGATGATTAGAGTGTTCGCCAATGGCCCGGGAGACCTGTGTTCAATCCCAGGTCGAGTCATACCAAAGACTCAAAAAATGGTACTTGATGCCACTTTGCTTAACACTCAGCAATATAAGGTATGGATCAAGGATAAAGTGGATCAATCCATAGAAAGGAGTAGTGCCCTCCCCTACCCTGCGGTATAGTAGCTATCGAAAAGCGAGCCTTCGGGTCACCCTCAAATAAGGTCGCTAACAACTTACTATATAAGCTCCACAGCTGTTCACCCGCCCTGTCCAAAATAGTTATCCGAGGTATAACATTAAATTGCATCTGATGAAGAGGATCTAGTTCTGGAACTTTGTGGAATGGGGTGTCACTCATTCGTTACTATTACCTCCATTAATACTTATTAGGGTCCCATCTATCAGTAAAAAAATATTCGTATTTGATAGAACCGTGTGTGAAAAAAAACTCTTTGGAAATAAGTACACTAAAAAATGTAATAAGCGACTCAGAGGGAGTCTCCGCGGCGTAATGGCTAACGTACTGAACTGCGAAATTGTAGTAAGCGAGTTCGAACTCCAGTCACGTTATTACATTCACTTTCGGATTATACCCTTGGGAAAGGTATTGAACACCTAATCAGTCCAGGTATTGAACACCCTTATCCCTTAAATATTATCACTGCTGTTCTTCTACAAGGATGGTTTTGGCATTAAATAACCCGTAAGGGTTTATATGTCATTAAATAAAGAAACTAAACTAAAACCCTGAAGGCGATTCCTTGCCAGCTAGCCATGAAATATTCCTCGACGGGTTGACATGCCGTTAAAATCAATTAAACATCAAAAAATATATTTTATCAGTTAGAATACTCGGACTATTGTCCACACAACATTTCAGCCGCTGCGTCCTTCGTCAGGGGTTTCATGTCAAATTCAGGAGCCAACACAGAACTTCGAACTGATCCCTTTATTTAATCCCCAAAGGGTGATTATGCAAATTCCATCATCAGATAAAGGTTTTAAGTTATTGTACTCATTGCTTGTTATTTATCTATAGTTGGGGGTGGGGATTGAACCTGTAACCTCCAGTTTATTTCACTTTTCAACCAAAAGTCTATATCCGTTGGGCAATGTGCCCTGCGGGACAATTCAGATCGAATTTCAGGAAATTATTAACCTAATGTCTTCATCAACCAATGAGGCACTACTTGCCACGACTATTTACGATTTTTTACCTTAGCTCATATCGCATTTTTTTATCAAGCTTCATCTTATTCCAGGGAAATTTCTTTTCGTCGAAGCACCTCTTTAACCCCCCTTTGATATAGTGAGAAACTGTGATGTATTTTTTTTAATGTCCTCCACAAACACGACAAGCATGCCTAACAGCAAGAGTTTGATTGAGTGAGTGATTGTTTTTTTAAAGGCAGGTCAACTTGACCGTGGTTACTTTAGGTATAGAAGTTTAGAAATTGAGTACATTGCATGTTCATATTTGCATTTTGTTTTGTAAATTCTTAAATTTGAAGATATGGGAGACTAATTATTCTTATCAAATATAGATAATTTTCAAACACATCTATTTGACCCATAGATTTGACCCTAATAGGTACTACCAGTCTGGTTCAGTGTGGACCCGGGAGTAATGGCAATGAAAGGACACACCACATTCCCAGAGTGCCAGAATCGGAGCTTTGATAACGGATGTAGTTTTGTCATACCCTGGACACCCGTTTGTTAGATGGAGGGACCTTACCGCCATTAGGGATGCAGTCTTCTTATTCTAATGCCACCTGTAGGTCATGATGTATCGCCATGTTGTTCTTGTTTCCTCTTCTAATGGTCGCTCTCCTCTTCTTTACAGCTCCACACTTTCCCATGTTCTTAGTTGGGATAAATAACCAAGACATTTTGTAATATAATAGCCGAGGGATTTCGGTTCATGCCTTTGTGTTTAGTTAGGCTGAGAACCTTTCAGCTCAGCACATGGGTTAGTTAGGTGCAACCTTGATGCAGGTGGTAACGCATGAGCACGCACAGAGCGGACATGTCACTCAGAGATGTCACAATAGTCCGAGACGAAACGGGGTGACAGGGTGCGGGTGACGTCACGCACCGGAAGCGTGCGGAGATTTGTGTGAGAATTTGAAGAAAGTTAGAGAGTTGAGTACTGGACGCCAAACGAAGAGGTTCGACTTTTGGAGCTCGCAGACGCAAGGCGAACTTGCGCCCTATGGGGGCCACTCGAGACGGGGGCCAAATGAATAAGACAGCATAGAAGATTGTGTCTCTCCTCTTTATGTCGAAACCTTTAACTCAAAGTTAATAAAAAGGTTTCTTACCTGAACAAGAAGTCGTTACGTGTTTTCGAATTTCGAGATTCCTATGTTCTTTATATGTTCTATCGTTATGAACATTCGATGTCCATTTCGCACATGGCCATATTCGTGTATATGGCTATGTAACAATTTTCTTCTGTGCCCATTCTTTATTCATTTTCGATTACATAAGCAACTCTGTACAAAATTTATGACTGCCTTTTGGATCACCAAGAAGAGATGAATTTTCAGTTTAGCCTTAAAAAATACACAGAGTTCAATGGGATGAGTGTGAAGGGTTCTGCACTTGCACCATTTGGTGTTTCTCCCCAAAAAGCTACTGTTTAAAAAGTATCGAGACTAGCTACAAGTTTGTTTTTTTTCTTTTATTATTCAAATTGGACTAATAACGGCTAGAAGAGTCTGAAGGAATTATATTCTAAGATGGAGAAAATAATCTAAATGTCTAAGCTTTACTACTTAATAACAAAGGTTGTCGGGAGTGTATTCACGCCTTCATTTAAATTGTAGATTATTATTGTTCAAATTGATACTAATAACAGCAAAAGAGTATACGGCAGTCTAGACGTCTAAAGTGATTATGTTCAAAAATCGAGAAAATAGTCTAGACGTCTAAGCATGGCCACTTTATTACAGAGGTTGTTCTGGGTGTATTCACGCCTGCATTTAAATTGTAGATTATTATTGTTCAAATGGATACTAATAACAGCAAAAAGGTATACAGCAGTCTAGATGTCTGAAGGGATTATGTTCAGAAATCGAGAAAATAGTCTAGACGTCTAAGCATGGCCACTTTATTACAGAGGTTGCTCTGAATGTATTCACGCCTGCATTTAAATTGTACATTATTATTGTTCAAATTGATACTAATAACAGCAAAAGAGTATACGGCAGTCTAAACGTCTGAAGGGACTATGTTCAGAGATCGGGAAAATAATCTAGACGTCTAAGCATGGCCACTTTATTACAGAGGTTGCTCTGAGTGTATTCATGCCTGCATTTAAATTGTAGATTATTATTGTTCAAATGGATACTAATAACAGCAAAAGAGTATACGGCAGTCTAAACGTCTGAAGGGACTATGTTCAGAGATCAGGAAAATAATCTAGACGTCTAAGCATAATCACTTACAGAAGTCGTCCACGGTATATCTACGCCTGCTTTAAATTGTAAGTTGTAAAATTGAAAAAAAAAAAATTAAGCCTTAGTCTGAGTGTTTTTAATTACACCTAGTAAAAAAAACGGACATCACCACCGCCGCTGAAACCACTGCGCTGATGGCGAGCCAACCTACACACTCTGACAAATCTCGTAGCCTTGAAAGGGACAAGATACTAGCCGACGTACAGCTACAGTTGCTGGATCTGAACAAGCAACTGCGGCAAACCCACAGGCGGAACCCATCCATTGTTGACTGGAAAAGTCGAACCGCCCCCACCTACAACATGAAGCACAACCGGGCACAAAGAAGCGCTGGCCAACCCAACCAACAAGCAATGTGCAAAAACTTTTCACGAGGCCGCGCATGCTTTAAGGGCAATAGGTGCCCATATTTTCACCCCCCTCATACTCAAGCACACATAGCGACCACTGACACCGGTTTACCTGGAACAGATAGCGATCAGCACAACCATGAACACGCGACGCGCTTCGACGAACTGGATTTTCGGTTGGGACCGAACGAGATGTGATGACTCATTCCCAGGTCCATGTATCCACTCAGCATCATCACACATTTAACGTTCAAATCCGACCTGATCTCCGATCGCCCCTTGTTCAGATCAACCTCCGCAACAACGGCATCACATTCTCCGGTGTAGGCATGTTGGATTCCGGATGCACGACTTGCATCATTCCCATTTCTCGCTTACCCGAAGATGCAAGAAGACACATGTCCAAATCCAACATCCGAGTCAAGGGAATCGGAGGGAACATCTCTATTCTGGGCAAGCTCACCTGCGACATTACCTTGGGTGACGATACTTCCCCCGCTTTCTGCAACGTCGACACACTGATCACGACATCAGACATTCCCATCTTGATCGGTCAGAACATACTCGGCCACCACACACTGTTATCCTACACTATCGATAACCAGAAAGCCACTGTAGAACTTGCGCGCACACTCCCATCTGGCAAGCTAAAACATACTGTTCCGCTCTCTACAACCTTCCATCCAAGGATAAAACCGACCCACAACCTTTCACACGGCGCCCTAACCATTTCCAATGAGGAACCACGAGCCACAGCTAGATCATCGCCTAACGGGTTGACTCTCAACCAAAAACTCCATTGGCTTAAGCAAACCGTAGGCCTATCGCTTCCAGACCATCATAGCCGTAGTGAATTAGAAGCTACCGCCGATTTACTCATCAGATATGCAGACATTCTCGGCACCGACGACAATAGAAGGGGCACTTTCATCAAGCCCATACGCATACCAACCAACGGCCAGTCCAGGAGCCAAAAACAGCACCCTATAGCCCAAACACTGGAGGGTGACGTTGACGCAGAAATTGTCCGCATGGCAAGTGAGGGTGTTATCGAACCTTGCAACGACCCTAAAGGATGTAACAGTCCCGTTTTTGCCGTCCGCAAGAAAAACGGAAAGATTCGAGTGGTCGCAAATTTCAAAAGAACCCTCAACAAGGTTTTAGTCGATCTCGACCCATACCCAATACCTACCATTGACTCGACATTCAACAAGATTGGCGAAGGTAACAAGGACTTCTCAACACTCGACCTCCGCAATGGCTATTGGCAAATCGTTATTGATGAACGTGACCGCCATAAAACGGCCTTTACTTGGAAAGGACGCTGTTTCCAATACACCCGTCTGGCCTTCGGTCTAACATCCGCTGGACAAATCTTCTCTCGATGCATAGCTGAGGCTCTCGACACAGTGGCCTCACGCGCGAACATATCGTCATATATCGACGATAATCTTGTCCACGCCAAAACCTTCGAGGAATATGTGACAGCGCTGGAGCAATTATTTATTGCTCTACGCAAGTTCGGATTAAAACTAAACCCAGAAAAATGCATTTTTCTTGCGTCCGAAGCTAAATTTCTCGGTCGCATCGTGAATAGCGACGGGTTCAAGGCCGACCCCGAATATGTCCGCGCCATTATCGACATGAAACCCCCGACAACGAGAAAAGAACTACAAAGTCTCATCGGACGTCTCGTATGGATTCGGCAATTCATCGAGACACGCCTTAACGAGAGCATCAGAACCGACCTGTTCTCCAATCTAATGGCCCCCATAAACGAACTAAACAAGCCCGGACGGACATTCATCTGGACCGAAGGGGCCAACAAGGCTTTCAATAAAATTAAGAAGCGCCTCGCTTTACCACCAATCATTTCATTCCCCGATTTCACCGGACTCTTTACCCTCACCACCGACGCCAGCGATATCGCATGTGGGGCCATTCTCATGCAAGAGAATAAACACGGCCAAAAGAAAATAATAGCAGTGGCCTCACACACCTTTAACGCGACGGAGCGCAACTGGTCAACAACTGAACGCGAGGCATATGCGATAAAATGGGCCATCACCAAATTCGATTACTTCTTGCGTAGTCGTCCCTTCGTCGTCCTCACAGATCATCGATCTCTCACATACTTGGATCAACGTGAATTCAACAATGCGAAGATACGACGATGGCAGGAGGAAATATCGTGCTACAAATTCGTCTTGGAATATGTAGAAGGTGAATCGAATGTCTGGGCAGACATGCTCAGTCGGAGATATGGCCACAGCAAGGACAAGCTTACGGCAGACCCGACACCTGCAGGGAAGCGCTTCAAACTCCAAGGCTTCAGTCTAAACATCTACGTTCCATCCTGGTGCCTTGGCGAAATCAAGAGCTCCCAGCTGCTCCCTGGGACTCACACAACACGGAACATTCAGCATCATCTGCAGGCCATCGACGCATTCCTCGCGTTTCATGCCACATCGACCATCCCGGTTGAAGAGATAGCTGACCACATGGGTATTGCAGCGGAACAAGCCTCTGATGACACACTTTCAAAAATCATCAGAGCTCTTCAGTTGGCAACCCCAAGACCGGACGCTACCCTACTCGACCCCAAAGATCATCGTACCGGGCTATATAACAAGCACATGCACCAATTCTACTTGGAACCTGGTACATCTGTATTGATGATCAGGGATACTACAAACACACCAAAACTGGTAGTACCCTACAAGCTCCGGACAAAATATCTCCACCAAGCCCATGACTGTGTCAACCACTCAGGGATCTCCCGCATGCAGGAACACCTATCCAGCTACTGGTGGGAGTTCAAAAATCGCGATATCAGGGCGTATGTTCAGTCATGCCAAACCTGCGCTAAACGCAAGGGAAATTACGGCATGCGCCGAAACTGGTCCACGGGCCATTGCAAGAGAGGCGGAAAACCATTCGAGGTTGTCTACATAGATTTTGTCTCAATGCCCCTCTCAAAGGGCAAGCGGTACATCCTTACTATTCTAGACAGCTTCAGCCGCCACCTCATGGCCATGCCATATGCCAGAGACCGCGCAATCGACGCAGCCCGCGGACTCTACCAGTTCTTTCTTCGTCACCGCGAGATTCCCCGCATTGTCTCCTCCGACCGAGGAACCCACTTCACTGGTGAGGTCTACAAGGAATTTTGTGACCTAACATCGATCACCCGGGAACTTCACTGCCCGTGGCGACCACAAAGCTCGGGGAACATTGAGAGGCAACACCGGACCTTAAAAATCGCCCTTTACATGATCTGCAAAGACAGAAACTGTGAATGGACGGACGTTCTCGAATCGGCAGTTTCCTCAATGAATGCCACAGCCAACACCGCCACTGGTGCATCCACGCACTACATTATCACCGGCCGCCAACCAAACATTGGTCTACCGAAGATCCCCTGCCAAGACATCGTTAACAACAACCCAGGTGCTTACGGTATGCAGATAAACGCTTTGCTCCGACAGGTGCATCAAAGAGTCGCCTTGGCGAACAACGAGGCTGACCACAAAATGGAAGCCAAACTGAACCGCAGCATCTTCAAAGACCCGATACAAGTCGGTGACAAGGTGCTACTCCACCGACCGCAATCCGCAACAGCCCACTTGTCTCACCTGCCTTGGATAGGTGACTTTGAGGTCACCAAAACGAATGGTTTGGTGGTTCAAGTGAAAAACGAAAACTGTGAAACGCATTGGGTTCACCGCGGACACGTCCGTCGACTCGTACCACGACCAAATGACCTGCAACACATGCATCGACCACCCCCACCTCCAGCTCTATCCCCACCTCACCAAATTCCCAATCACCCGTCGACACGACCACTCCTACCTCCTAGTCCACCCCGGCAACCTACCCATCACCCGTTGTCACGACTCCCTACACTTTCGTCAGGGGAGCATCTTGTCGCAAATGACTGCAGTTCCGGAGACAATACCCAAAACCCAACGAAACGAACAACACGAGGGCAACTCCCAGCACGCTTTAAAGACTTCGTTATGTGCCAAAAAACAAAATAAATAATACACACACCATCAAACAAAACAAAAACACGCACGCAAGCAAGCACTAACAACATAGCAACCTCAAATCATGGTAAGATCTAGGGGAGCTGTTACAAGACGAGATCTTGCTTTGATTTGAAAAAAAACAAAAAGAAAGAAAAGAAGAAAAGAAAAAAAAAACGGAAGTTAACACTTCGAGTTCTCAACTCAAAATGAAAAGTTAGTCGCTCACGCATGGGCTCCGCGCAGAACTTCCGTCTGCGATAAATTAACAAAAAAAATACATTAATAAATATCCAATCGGAACGCTTCCCGCGGGGCACAAAAATTGCCGTTTGTGAGCCTACAAAAAATATATAAATAGACGGACCAAATAATCATCAGCCAGACTTGTTCCTTCATACGACCCGTGTTAAAGATTCTTCGCCACCGTCCGGCTCCTGTCATCCGATACATCAAACGATCGCCGCCGCTACCAACGCTGTCCTAATTCCGAGAAAACCATCCCTTCACCACGAGACAAGTACAGTACATGAACTTTGTAACTACTACCACTGAATTCATTCTTTAACTGTGAACATATTTCTCCATTCTACTCTCTGTACTTAATCTATTTATAAAAAATTTTCTATAACATCATTACTGTGTTATTGTGAGTATCTATACGTTCTTTGTTTTGCAACCATACGCATTTCTCGCCCACAACTCAGAATATAACACTTTTTTTATTTTGGAACGCCCCAGACATCAGAGACTGATTCTGACTCTACTATTTCGAGTACAATGAGGACGTGCTGTTTCAAGATGAAGGACTTCTCGACTAAAGGAACTAGGAATGAATGAGACAGTGAAGATTAAAAACTATAGAGTATTGTTGAAGATAGATAGATAGATAGATAGATAGATAGATAGATAGATAGATAGATAGATCCTGCCCGAGCGGAGGGGTTGGTAAATATCATAGATAGATAGATAGATAGATAGATAGATAGATAGATAGTGATGAACCATGAAAATAATATATATAATTTATCTACTCACAGTATTTGACGGCATATAAGATGCACGGGTGTATAAGACGCACCCCAATTTCAGCAGGGCAAATAAAAAATATTATAATGAACATTATCAATGATAACACTTTTAATCTGCATAATAGCCTTTTAAATAATGACAATAGGTACATGAAAATTACTCTAAAGTCTAAGCTAATAGGCGATGCCAGGTAGTTAATTTCGACCGACTATCACGCATTTTAAACCTACCTATGGCATCTAAGACGCAGGGAAATTTTAAAGATATTTTTAGTAAATAAAAGTCCATCTTATATGCCATAAAATACGTGTAACCGGCTCATTGGTCTAGTGGGTAGAGTGTTCACCAATGCTTTGGCATTAAATGACCAACAAAGGTTGATATGCCATTAAACAAAGAAACCAAACTTAATAATTTATATACAATTATATGGTTTCTGCTCATTGGCCAAGTGAGTCGTGTTCGCCAATGGTCTGCGAGACCTGGGTTCAATCCCAGGTCGAGTCATACCAAAGACTTAAAAAATGGTACTTGATACCTCCTTGCTTAACACTCAGCATTATAAGGTACGTATCAAAGATAAAGTGGAGCAATCCAGGGAAAGTAGTAGCGCATTCCCCTACACCTTAGTGTAGTAGCTATTGAAAAGGGAGCCTTCTGGTCGCCAACTTTACTTACTTATATATATATATATATAATGTTCATTATGTATGTATGCATCCATGTATGTGACCGCAACCAAGCAAAAACGACACATAGTAGCGAAATTTCTATTAGAGCAAGACACTTAAAACTCTTTATTTTGAAATATGCGGCAATTTCCAATCCGATTTCCAACTAAATGATAATTTTGTGGGGTTTGTATTAACGCTTAACGTGATTTTTTTTTTAAATCCTCCAAAATCTCAAAATAACGGTTGTAACTACAATAACAAAAATTCAATTAGTCCAGGAGTTGTGTTAGCATATAAAAATGCTTAACATATTATAATAGAACCTCCCCCTCTCTCTCTCTCTCTCTCTTTCTTTCTCTCTCTCTCTCTCTCTCTCTCTCTCTCTCTCTCTCTCTCTCTCTGTATGTGTATGTATGTGCGTACCTGTGCATGTATGTAGAAGTGCATAAAAAAGACAAACCTCGTGCTTTCTTCTACATTCGTCTCAGCATATGTTTACAGTCATATGATTATGAATGTCACGCGTGTGATACTAAACATGTGGTTTCTTAGAAAATCTCAAAAAATAACTGCCTCGAATTTGTTTTTACACTTTTATTGAATTTATGAAAGGCATCTAGTAATTGTTGCTAGGTATCAACTGACAATAGGTATATTCGATGCTTCAGCACCCTCCTCAGTATTCTAACTAATTAAGATAATAAAGTTGTCTAAAAATTTTTAGTTCTTTTTCATACTCTCCCAGTTGTTTTGTATCATGTTGCTTTTTTAGCACTCTTTCTTTCTTGTTGTACTCTTTTTTATTTTTTTTTTGTTACAGTCTTTCTTTCTTTCTTTCTTGTACTATCTGTTTTATTACAGTTTTTCTTTCTTGTTATACTCTCTTTTATGTTATAGTCTTTCTTTCTTGTACTCTCTTTTATGTTACAGTCTTTCTTTCTTGTACTCTCTTTTATGTTACAGTCTTTCTTTCTTGTACTCTCTTTTATGTTACAGTCTTTCTTTCTTGTACTCGATCTTTTGTTACAGTCTTTCTTTCCTGTACTCTCTTTTATTACAGTCTTTCTTTCTTGTTGTACTCTCTCTCTCTCTCTCTCTCTCTCTCTCTCTCTCTCTCTTTCGTTGCAGTTTTAACAGGAGAGCAGATAATATTGCCGTTTATACTAAAATGATAATTAATGTTGATGAGTCCTGTTGCCTCCTCTTATATCAAAATAATAAAGACGAGAATATTGATAAGTTTCAACAATGTTTTAATGGCAGACTAAATGAAAGAACCCTTGTGCTATAAGTCGCAGGGAGAGGAAAACAGTTTTAATAGTTGAGCAGGAATTTAGAAGCTGATGTTAGAACAGGAATCGAGTTGCTGTAGTCAAAGCAAAAGTTGAGTTGCTGATATCAGAGCAGGAATTGAAATAGTTGACATCAGAGGCGGAATTAAACATCCAATTTAATGCTTCTGGGAAGCGTTGATCTAGGAGGGTTGAACGAATGATGAAGGATTGATTTCCTAGACACAACAGTCCATAAATTAGATGTGCTCTCCTCATGGTGATGTGGTCTGCTGCTAGAGCTAGGGAGAAAAAAACTCAAGACCTTGTGCCTTCTTGTAAATCCTTTACGAAAAATAAAGGGAGAAAAAGGAGGATCCGTCCGTCCTGCTCGAAAGATATGGTAAGGAGAGAAAGTGCGCATGCTTTCGCCGCCTTTTATGTTGCCCGGGAAAGTCATCCCGGCAGAATGGGATAAGTCATCCTCATTGGGTGAAACTATGAGACGAGACCACAACGGTCAAATCAATTAACGCACCAAACAAAAGTTCGAAATTCTTTCTGCTACACAGTCTTTCTTTCTTATTGCACTCTTTCTTTTGTGTGTCTTTCTTTCTTGTACTCCCTCTTTTGTTTACTCTTATATATATATATATATATATATATATATATATATATATATATATATATATATATTCTTATAAAATAAAATGAAAAATTCAGATTTTTCTAGTTTTACAAGAAGTGGTAGTATGTTGCCACAACAAAAAATTTTCAGCTATACTCATCTTTCTGGGTGAAACTTGGAACTTTTCGAGTGACCTTCATATTTAAGCATTTGATTCCATACAGAGGAAAGATGACTTGGTTTGTTTGTTGCTTGGTTTGGTTTTATGGCGTAAGAGCTATTGTTAGTTATTTGATATCAAATCCATTTTATATTTACATATAAACAGTTCTATTTCAAACAATTCCGTTTAGCATAAGTACACAGTTTAGTTCTATTTGACCTATAGATAGGACTCTATCAGGTGCTACCACTGCGGGCCAGAATGAACCTAAGAGCGATGACAATGAAGGAGCACTCCGCATTCCCCAAAGCTCCAGGTTACTGGAACGTCACCATCAGATTGTTTAATGTCTGTCATATCCAGTACACTCGTTGGGGGAGTCTTACCCCTTTGCAGAGATGCAGTCGGTGTATTCTGCAGCCCCAGGTGACTGGGACAAGGAAAAATGGGGCAAATACGGTCTCCCCAAAGAAACTATTACCGCAATAAACAGAAATACGAAAGCAATAGTTCGCTCACCTGTTAATGACACAGACTTCTTCGACATTGTCTCCGGAATCTGGCAAGGAGACACATTAGCCCTATATGTGTTTATAATCCGCATAGATTTCCTACTACGAACGTCTATAGATCTAATTTTTAAAAAAAAGGTTTCTTAATAATAAAAAAAAGACAAGAAGAAGACGACGTTCCGTAAAAACAATGACATATGCAGACTACGCTGGTGATCTAGCGCTTCTCTCAAATACAACTGTCCAAACCGAGTCCTTGCTGCATAGCCTAGAGCAAGTAACTGGAGACAGTGGCCTCTACGTTAACGCAAATGAAACGAAGTTTAAAACACACAAAGGAGCTATCTCCACTCTTATTGGCAAGCCTCTGAAACTGATAGACCAGTTCACATACCTTGACATCAGTATCTCATCTACTGAAAGTTATATTAACATACGCATATCGTAGGTGTGGACTGCTATTGACAAGTTATCGATCATATATAAATCTAATCTCTTTGATTAAATAAAATGAGACTTCTTCCAAGCTGTGGCTGTGTAGTACTATAGCATGGATGCACCTCCAAGACTTTAACGAAATGCACGGAGAAAAGGTTACCTGGTAACTTCTCAAGAATGCTACATACTGTTTTGATACTGGGGGCCAGATCTGGAGAATAGGGTGTGTGCAGAAGCCATTTGAAGTGCAATTCATGTAGTTTTGCCATCGTTGCGATCAACTTGTGACACGATGCATTATCTTGGTGAAAGAGCTCTTTTTTCTTCTTCATTTGTGGCCGTTTTTTGGCGATTTCTTCCTTCAAATGCACCAATAATGCTATATAATATTTGCTATTGATGGTTCTTCTTTTCCCAAGGTAATCAATGAACAAAATAGCTTGCGCATCCCAAAATACAGAGGCCAAAACTTTGCCTGTCGATGTTTGCGTCTTTAGTCGCTTTGGTTGACTTTCACCTACTGCCGATTTGACTCCGGAGTGAAGTGGTGGATCCATGTTTCATCCATTGTCACAGGTTTACGCAAAAACTCCTTTTTGTTGCGTTGAAGCAGTTGCGAACAACGCTCTGAATCGTCGACGCGTTGTTGTTTTTGATCGACTCCCAGCAAACGCAGCACCCACTTTGAACACAGCTTTCTCATTGACAAATATTCATGAAAAATAGTGAATCCACTGCCTTCTGATATCTTTAACTTCTCTGCTATCTCACACAACTTCAATTTACGATCTCCCAGAACGATTTTGTGGAGTTTTTTTCGTGTTTTCTGGAACAACTGCCGAATTTGGGTGACCTGAGCGTTCAGCATCATTTGTGTCTGAACGACCGCGTTTAAAGTCAGCGTACCACCTCTTAACCGTTTTTTCCGACAGAGCCGAGTCCGAATAACACTTATCAAGCCATTGTTTTGCTTGAACAGTATTTTTCCCATCAGAAAGTAATGCTTTATCAACACACGAAATTCAGATTTTTCCATTGTTTTGAAAATTACAACAGTAACTTCACTTAAATAACTGTCATTTGTAAACTAATTATCCGATTAGGCTCAAATTTTGTCACGTAACATTTGAAGGTTAGTACTTTATAAAAATCATATTGATTTTTATTAGTGGCGCCATCTACATGTCAGGCCCAGGAATTATTGAGAGATGTGTTATTTTTCTTTTAAATTGATTTTCTTCAAATCCAAACGTACCAGGATTCAATTACTTCTAATGGGACATTATAAAACCAAAACGAATATTATTAGGTTTTATTTATGACCAAATTTTACGGTATTAAAACCAACACTGTAGCATTTCAAAAATGACAAAACCCATATATATGCAATTTTAGTTTTTAGTTAAAGTTTCAGTGGCGTAGAGTTTGGTAATAAATAATACCTATTAATATCTGTTTTTAGTTTATATTATTCCACAAGAAATAGTAAAATCTTGATATCTTTGGTTTAAAAGGAAATTAACTCCCGAATTGTCAGTGTGTATTTATTCATAGGCGATCATTTGTGCCAACCCCTCCGCTTGGGCAGGATATGACACAAGGTCATTTTTAAGCGGAGTTTGACAGGTTTGAATTCAAGGTTTTCCTTCTCCGAGACTAGTTGCCTCACCAAGGCTGAAGATCCAGTCTGCCCAACTATTTACCCATAACTGGAGGGAGAATAACTGGATTCATACCTTTCCCAAGGGTATTAGTGCTATGTGAAATGCAATCAGTTTCGTCCAGGATTTGAACTCGTGTCGTCGTGTCCATTTCCTACGACGATAACCATTACACCAGGCGATACTGTATCTACTCGAATGACAAATTGAGATCTCATAATGCACCCTTGTGCATTGCATACCAAACAATTTGAATTGTAGGTAAACAAACTTTAATGATAAGATTTCAATCTTATTAAACTCAATTTTATAATAGTTTCAGACTGCGACATCGTAGTAAACGAGTTCGAACTCCACTTGCGGCTACTGCACTTACTTACGGGCTAACACCCTTGCAAAAGGTACGAATCCCCTCATCCTTCTAGCTGTGGTTTAAATAGACTCACTACTGTTCTTCTCCAAGGATGGCATTTGACATTAAATAACCCACGAAGATTTATATGTCATTAAAAACAAAAATAATTTCGTTTTTAGCAAAAGGGACAAAAGAATCAGTCGATATCTTTACTTAATTCTATCTTTTGGTTGATATTCAAAATATGTTTAACGTAATAAAAATGCTGAGCCACGTAAAATTTTTTATACGTCCAATCTAATTCCAAAATTACTCCCCTCCCCTTATATATATATATATATATATATATATATATATATATATATATATATATCACGAGCGAATAAACTAATGTGTAAATAACGTATGACAATTTATTTACTTGGAAATGAGAAAACCTGACGATAAATCTACCATCTATGTTTTGGCTCGCAATGGAATTATCTTGCAATGAATTTCACATGCGATGAACTTAACCTGTTTATCGTAATGGATTTGCCGGGAACAATTTGGACCAAGGTTTCCTGTTCAATTTTATTTTTGGCAAATAAGTTTTAGGTTGTTTATGTATATCAAACAGTTGATTACTCGATTGACTGATTTGAGCTGTTTATCAAGTCGCCAAGGTTTATTTACATTTGTACGTTTATATTCGTATTATTCGTGTTGTTGGTTCTTAAAAGATTTTTTGCACACAGTTATATGATAGCACGTTATACTAAAAATTTACAAGGGTTGTCCTCGTAGTGCAATGGATAAAGTGATTGACTGCGGAATCGTAGTAAACGAGTTCACTTCCAGGTAAATACCCTTTGGGAAAGGTATGAATCCCCTTATCCTCCCAGTTATGGGCTAAAAAGTACCACAACTGTTCTTCTAGAAGGATGGCTTTGGCATTAAATGACCTACAAAGGTTGATATGCCATTAAACAAAGAAACCAAACCTAATAATTTATATACAATTATATGGTTTCTGTTCATTGGCCAAGTGGTTAGTGTTCGCCAATGGTCTGCGAGACCTGGGTTCAATTCCAGGTCGCGTCATACCAAAGACTTTAAAAATACTACTTGATACCTCCTTGCTTAACACTCAGCAATATTAGGTACGTATCGAGGGGAAAGGGGAGCAATCCAGGGAAAGGAGTAGGGCCCTCCCCTACACCTTAGTGTAGTAGCTATTGAAAAGGGAGCCTTCTGGTCGCTAACTTTACTTTACTTATATGGTTTCAAGTATTCCTATATAATACCAATGATTTTCAAACAGATCTTTATGACTCATAGATGTAACGAATCGATGCCAATTTGAAAAAAAGATATGTTACCAGATTCATGCCTTTGCCAAAAACATTAGCATAAAGTAAAACAACGCAATTAGCCTCGTCCAGGATTAGAACTCAGGCCGCTGATTTCATTTCCTAAAGTAGTTAAATATTATATTTTATTTATAGTTATTAAAGATTTTGGTTTTTGTCGGGGGTTTGGGGGGCTTTTTTATTTCTTCTTAAAATCTAGATTTGATTCATTTATTTAGGCTGTTTTGTTGTTGTTTTTTTGGGTGGCACATATAAAAATAAGTCCAAGTGAACTTGCAGTAATACTTAAGGTTTGACTTGTTTACTCGGGACAGACTTATTCCTCCATATCCTGTATAGACCATCTGTCTGTCTGTCTGTCTCAATCTTTCTCTCTCTCTCTCTCTCTATATATATATATATATATATATATATATATGCAGACGTATGTGTATCTCTCTTTATATATACATATATATATATATATATATACCCACAAATATTAATTCTCTAAACTTAATTTTACCTCTGTTCATTTCACCTTCTCTGTCTCTCTCTCTCTCTCTCTCTCTCTCTCTCTCTCTCTCTCTCTCTCTCTCTCTCTCTCTCTCTCTCTCATACACACGCGTGTTCTTTCTTTTCTCCCAATTTGATTGTATGTCTCTATCTATTTCTATCTCTGTATCTCTCTCTCACTCACATACTTTCTCTCTCTCTCTCTCTCTCTCTCTCTCTCTCTCTCTCTCTTAATATATATATATGTGTGTGTGTGTACGTGCATGTGCGTATGTGTGTATACACACATATTATCTAGTCTTTCCACTTAATTTTACCTCTCTTCATCTCTCTCTCTCTCTCTCTCTTCTATATATTTTCTTCCAATTTGAATGCAGCTTTCTCTTTCACAATCTATCCCTCTCATACACACACACACTCTCTCTCTCTCTCTCTCTCTCTCTCTCTCTATCTATCTATCTATCTATCTCTCTATATATATGTGTGTGTGTGTGTGTTCATACACGCACATACATATGTATTATTTATTCTTTCCCCATAATTTTACTCTCTCTCTCTCTCTCTCTCTCTCTCTCTCTCTCTCTCTCTCTGTTTATTTTCTTTTTCTTATAAATCTCGTTCCTTTCTTTCTTTCTCGCTCATTCTTAATTCATCCCTTTCTGTCCCCAATTCTCTCTCTCTCTCTCTCTCTCTCTCTCTCTCTCTCTCTCTCTCTCTCTCTCTCTCTCTACTCCTTAGCTTTTCCCGAAGTGTCCTCATGTTCTATCTCCCGGTAGCAGCAGTCAAGAAAGGCGGATATTATCTTTCCGTGAAGCCAAACATTTAACGCATTTTGGAGCCAGATTTCCGAGCGAGATTCGCCGACAAATACTCCCTCAACCCACTAAAGTTAGTTTCCATTTTTTTTCCAAGTACAGCGAATACTGTCAAGTAAATGACTCAACACCGAAATGTCATTCCACAAATCTCTCAAGATGACAGCAAATATTATCGTATTCAGGAGCGTGCCAAGGCAAAGTGCCGCCCGTAGCCCATATTCGTAATGAAGCCAGCTATTTTTGGAGGAAGAATATAAATGAAATACCCTTTTTGGCGTTGATTCATACAGTGTAACCAGGATAGAAGAGAGTTGTCGGGACCGGTGAAGAAGTATCTTATATCCGGGTTTGGTCTAATTTATATACATTAACACAGGCTCTAATTTGGGACCAGATAAAATCTATCTTATACCCGGGTTTCTCTTATATCCGAGTCTCTTATATCAGGGTTACAATGTACTTGAAAAACAACAAATTCAAAAATTAGCTGAACAAACGTTATCATATTTTAATTTTTCAAGCTTTTGCAGAAGCAAAGTTGCTAATAACTTGGTCAAAGTCTATCTTTTCCACAGTTTCATGTTCACTTGAAATAAAGGACAAATTGGATAAGCAATCTTGCGATACACTCGATTTCAAGTAACTTTGAGAGAGCTTCAATTTTGAGAAGCTTCTCTCGGTAGAAGCAACAGAAACTGTAGACATAAAAAACAGCCTTAGAGCAATCACAATATTTGGTAGTTTTTTGAACTTGCCATCGTTAAATCCATCTCAGCCATTTGATAGCCGATGATTGGTCATCATGGTCATGTCACGCTGCCGCAAAAAATCTCGAAGTCGGAGAACTTCAAAAAGCAGCCTAGATACGTCTAAGTTAACACCGTATTCGCTACCCAGAATTCTAAATTTTCGTTCCAACTCACCTTCAGTATCTTCCAGAATTGCTTGCGAGGATGATCCAACGAAGACAGTTTGGAGATGTGACATGGAGTCAAATTGTTCTTCCAGTTCATTTACAAATCGATCATGACTTGACTTCCGGCACAAGTGTTTCACATACATCATCTTCCTTTTCTCCGGGTAGCTTTGTCTTTCTTCTTATCCGCTTTTCAACTGGAATTTCCATTTCCTCGTACTTTGTTTTACTTTAACCAATTCAGACACTAGCCTGTTCTTGTTTCAGTTAAAGAAAATTTTGGTCGCATCCACGTGGCTCACACACACACATCCAAACCGATAACAAGTTCTTGAACTTCCTTTTGAATGAGATTTATTTGTCCCTGAATTTCTTCCCAGTAAAACAAATATGACATGAAGAAGAAATTTTCAATTGAAAGCAAAATGATTTGTGCAAACTCTCTCGTTTGAAGATTTTCTGAAGCGGACGTTAATGAATCAAGTGTCTGAATCACTCCTTGAAATCCGATTTTTACAGCACGAATAGCTTCGTAATGTGCATTCCAAAAAGTGGTTGCCAAACGCTTCATCATGGCCTTCACGTGCGAAGATAAAACTTCCCACCGGCGATTAGAAGAGAAGGAAGATATCTCTCAATCACCCCAAAAAAATGTAATGGTACTTGCATTCACAATTGAGGTGTAAACACTGCATAAATTCAGACTATGATTAAAACATGGCACAAATTTAGCTTTTCCTATTTATGCTTTGTAGAAGACGTTGAAAACCACCATGAACTCCGGCCATTTTAGTTGCATTGTTAAATCCTATCCCTCAACATTTTTGAAACCAAAGTTCTTTTTCTTCAGTCGATCCAAAATCATCTTCTTGATATATTAAGCTATCTTCCCATGTTCAGTGATGAAACTAAGAAATGATTCCACTTCTTTATCTTCAACAAAGACATATCGACAAAAGAAACTCATCTGATCAGTATGAGAAATATCAGAAAAAGTGCTGTCTAGTATGATCGCAAAATAATTGGCTTTTCGAATTCGATCCAATATATTTTCCTTCACGTAGTTTCCCAAGATATGAAGGAATTCATTTTGGATTTTGGTGACAAGTACTATCGGTTATCATTTACTTCTTTCAAATAATGCTTTCCAAAAAAGAATCATGCTAACTCATAAGTTAAACAAGTTCTATAAAGTTACGTTTATGGAATTATGTAGATCTCCTCGATGACCTCTAAAAATCAGGTCCTGTTTCGTCAGAAACTTGACGACATCAAGTAACCGTGTTAAAACCTGTCTTTCTTTCTTTGCTCTGTCGGCTGGGGCTGTAGAATAATACACCGACTGGTTCTCTGCAGAGGGGTAAGATTCCCCCGACAAGTTTCCTGGATATGACACTAAACAACCTGATGGTGACATTCCAGTAATACTGGAGCTTTGGGGAATGCAGAGTACCCTTTTATTGCCAGTGCTCCCAGGTCCACTCTGGTCCAGAGTGATAGGTCCTATATATGAGTAAAATAGAACTAAAATGTGTACTTATCATATTTACCAACCCCTCTGCTCGGGCAGGATATGACATAAGGTCAATTTTTAAGCAGAGTTTAACAGGTTTGAATTCAGAGTATTCCTTCTCCTAGACTAGTTGCCTCACCTAGGCTGGAGAACCTAGTCTGTCCTACTATTTACCCATAGCTGGAGGAAGAATAATTGGATTCATGCCTTTCCCAAGGGTATTAGTGCTATCCGAAATGCAATCGGTCTCGTCCAGTATTTGAACTCGTGTCGCCGTGTCCATTTCCCATGTGTACTTAGGCTAAACTGAATTGTTTGAATTAGAACTGTTTTTGACATTGAAACTGTACTTATGCTAAACTGAATTGCTGGAAATAGAACTATTTATATGTATAACCGGGCCATTGGCCAAATGAGTTGAGTGTTCACCAATGGTCCAGGAGACCAGGTTCAGTCCCAGGTCGTGTCATACCAAAGACTAAAAAAATGGTACTTGACTCCACCTTGCTTAACACTCAGTATTATAAGGTAAAGATCAAGGGTAAAGTGGAGCAATCCAGGGGATATGAGTAGCACCCTCCCCTTACACCTTGGTGTAGTAGCTATTGAAAAGGGAGCCCTCGGCACACCCTCGACTGAAGTTTATATGTATAAAAATGGATTTGGCATAAGTAACCCAAAATCGTTGATGTGCCTTGAAACCAAACCAAACCAAATCATCGTTTGTTCTTGTAATTTAGTATCAAGGGTTGTACCTTTGTTAATGGTCATTTCAAACATCTTCCATTCCTTGAAAGCTTTTTGGTGGTCAGAAAAATTTTCATATTCAGGCATTTTTGCATTAAGCTTCCAGAACTTCTGAAATCCTGGATTTTTTGCAAGACTTGATTTGCGTTGCTCTGTCTTCCGGGAGAGGCGACTGCAGAAACAATAAAGAGATTTGTTCGTCTTTTGAGTACAGCAACCGCGATCTCAAAACAGTCTCTCCATTTTCCATAGTTTTGTAAAACCAGTGTTGTAGCATTACTCTCGGACGATTTTTCCCCTGTCTTATAGTCGAAGCAAACGGTTCATCTTTGACTTGAAACATTTACAATAATACAAGATCAATAAGCAACTGCCCTGAACAAGTTCGTGGCCAAAATCCGATGTCTTAGTACACAACAATCTCTGTGTTTGCCTGTTCTATTTCTTTATTTCCAGTAACTTCATCAATTCCTTCATCATATTTATAGCTGTCCTTACCCCAAACACTGGGGCTCCCTTCTTTTGACACATTATTGTCACCTTCTTTAACAACGTTAATTCCTGCTGGAAATTCCTCTGCAACATTTATTTCTATATTTGTCTCCACCATATTCGCATTTTCTCCATGTTCCGCCCCTCTTAGTTCTGATTTACATTTAACATCCTCTAAAAGTGGGGTTGGGAAAAAAGTTGATAATTTTTTTAACTATCCCAAACTTAGCTCGACACATTCGTGACCCATTCTCATCTTGTGTTAGTATAGCGTTTATTCTTAGGCTAACGGCAACAAATAAATGAATTAATACTTCGTTTAATACTTGCAATTTATTAACCATTACGTGAAACAATGAATAACAAATATACAGTCCTTCTTGTGTATAAAGTTGAGTTTAGGGAACTTAACGGCGTGTTGAAGAAGATATCTGGTATCTTAGGGTTGTCTCTCTGAGAGCTTTTAATGTCACTGTCTCACTGAACGCCTGGTGGAATCTGGCTGGATTTTGGATTTTGCGCCAAGACATCTGGGCTGATCGCGTGATTAGTATATCCAATCACAGAGCCTCTCCCTCACTCACTCCATACACAGGAATTACCATTTTACTGACCCAACAATAGAATAGTGAAGTGTTGCTTAAAAATGGAAGTAAATAATTACATGAGTTTAACCTATAGAGCCAATTACTGATTACATTTTTTCTTAAATTCAATCTTTTAAATTTACTATCCTTTTTTTTTCTTATACATTATTCTTATCCCTTTTTATTTCATTTTTATATTCAATATAACTTAAAATTTCATCCATAGAAATGGTCGTAATAAAAAATATCTGAACATTAAAAGTTTATAAGAAATGTTCACCGATGTTACTTGCATTAGAAATTAACTTAATCTCCTGAGAACTGGCTGACAATTAATTCTTTAGGCAAAGTAACTACCTCCTCATTATTCTGCCGGCGTATACATTTTTTAGCCTTACGGCGCTATGAAAAATGGTAATGAAACTAAATTAATAAGAACAGAAATACTTAATAACAATTTATTTATTTTCATCAGTTCAGCTGGTTATCTTTGGGGAATACGAAGTACTCCTTTATTACCATCGCTCCCAGGTCCATTCTGGCCCAGAGTGGTAGCATGTGATAGGGTCCTATCTATGGGTTAAATAGAACTAGACCGTGTACTTATGCTAAACTGAATTATTTGAAATAGAGTTGTTTTTGACATTGAAACTGTATACTTATGCTAAACTGAATTGTTTGAAATAGAACTGTTTTTGTATGCTAAACTGAATTGTTTATGATAGCTCTGTTTATATGTATAAAAATGGATTTGGCATTAATAACCTACAATGGTTGATGTGCCATAAAACCAAACCAAACCAAAACTAATATAAAAAGTTAATCTTGTAATACGCACTTATATAAGAAAATTATTAGCTATCCTCAAGACAGCTGTGTACCTGGATGTAAAAGAGGCCGAGAGTGGAGAAAGAAAACAGGACGGAAGGGATTTGAGCACGTGACTTGGGACGGGGAGAGGCAAAAGTAACTTCGGCAGGCCCAAACGGGCAGAAGCGAATAGTGTCTCCTTGAGGCGAGACGTGGTTAAACACAACCGAAAAAGGGTGTTAGCAGACCACCCAACCCTACAAACAGGACCGAGAAGACAATTTTGAGCTCTAACCGGCTCATTGGTCAAGTGGGTAGAGTGTTCGCCAATGGTCCGGGAGACCTGGGTTCAATCCCAGGTCCCGTCATACCAAAGACTTTAAAAATGTCATTTGATACCTCCTTGCTTAACACTCAGCAATATAAGGTATGTATCAAGGGTAAAGTGGAGCAATCCAGGGAAAGGAGTAGCGCTTTCCCCTACACCTCGTTGTAGTAGCTATTGAAAAGGGAGCCTTCTGGTCACCCTCGACTACAGTCACCTTTACTTTTTTTACGAAACCTAACGTCCACAGCCCTCTTGAAACAGTCTTAAACACAACCAGAAAATATACAGAAAGACAACAGGACATTCACCAACCGCAGATAAGTGTATTATAATTTTAACTTTTTTCTCTTAAAGACTTTTGACCGCTAAAGGAATATGTTTTAGCAACTCTTTCGCACTTCTTATATAAACGTATCTAAACGTCTTACCGCGTTGCTTATTCTTTCTTACGACCCATATGGGAGTATCATTAAATTTCCCATACTACATTTTGATTTTTCTGAAAATGTTTAGGTTAAAAATCTCTAAAAAATTTAAAATATAACGTAGAATATTATTTTCACATAATAATTCTAGAATAGTGATTTTGTGGAAAATCTATTAAAATCTCTGAAGAGCGTCAATTTATACAGTTATTGCAAGTTTAGTAAAAACTTTCGAAATGTAAGCAAACTTAAATCGCATATATTTCTGGTTCAACTTTACTACAAATGTTTTTCTTTATTAAAAAAAAATCTAATTTTTTCTACGAAAAGACACAATTGAAAAGAAAAAATAACATTTTTTAACATGCTTCAAAGCTATACAGTTGATCAGTCTGGGAGGAGATTCTATAAATGAGTTAAGTTAGGTGGAAACTTTACAATTGATCAGTCTGGAGGGATTCTTCAACCGATCCAATCTTTTATATCAACGTTTTCCAATAAAAAAAAGCAAATAATTGGTTATCTTCAAGAATTTTTCAGTTTTTTTAAGGATTGCCGCCTTCAAATTAGCAGTAGAAATTAGCTTCGGACTCTTATAGGACTTTACACTCCTATAAATTATTTTGGGCGGTATGCCACTTGTTCCCACAAAGATGGCGGACGCTCACATATTCAGCCTCGGGAAACCATTGGCCAGGAGGACCACGTGACATGTTTAAAACTACGTCCGCGCGTAAATTCAAGTCCTGCGTTTTTGAGCCACCTACAAGACGCGTATTTTCTATAAATACGTCGTTTTCAAACACCCTTGTTCTCTTTTACCAAATTTCTTCGCAGCGGCAACACACCACCTCCAGCGTGAATCAACAGGAGTGAAAAGCAACATGGATGGGCCTCGCAGACATTCATATACAATGACTATGAGACGCTTTCCAGACTCAGTGAAACTGCCCGTTTCTAATCATAAAAAAGGACATTTAAAACATGTAATTCTTTTATAGCTTAGTTGTGTTAGACACACACACATACACACAAACTCACACATATACACACACTATTATTTTGTTAGTAGAATTAGAAATATTTTTTATGTATCAATGTAAGTTTTATTATTATAGTATATAAATTTGTTTTTGTTCGTCGCCTTGTTTAAATGTTTATTTTGTCTCCGCCGTTTTACAACCTTTACTCGTTTCATTGGTTTTATATCTTTTACTCATTTGTTGCATATCTTCCTTCATTTACTACTTTATCCATGTGCCTATATTATGCCCTATTCCACCTTTTTTCTAAACAATCTATATACAAAACTAAAACATTAAACGTTTGAGGAATACTAAACCTTTAAACGCTAAATACATTAAAATGTCGGGGACCATAAATGCCATAAAAACCCTTTCACATCATCCTACACTCTCTTTTGATCTGCCTTTTTCGAGAAAATAAACTTGTTTTTCATCTGAATTCTTTAATAATTTTCTTTTACAATAAATTGATTTGGGCATTTTTCAAAAAATGTATATCACTGAACTTTTTTTAATGATAAAATTTGAAAACATTTTTTAACAATGAATTGAAAACTTTTTGACAAAGGATTGAAAACAAATCAAACATTATTTCGGAATTTTCCGAAAAAAGCAGATCAAAAGAACGTACGAAGCTGGCTACTGCTGCTACTACTGCTATGAAGAGAGTGTTCCTTAAAAAATAAGCTGAAAATTTTCGGATTGCGTATCTTGAAGATAACCAAATAAGTAAACTGTTGTTTTTTATGAATAAATAGTTTAGACTTCTTACAAAACCTCATGGCAGTTATGTTGGAAAAAAAACGAGAGGGGTCTTTATTGTGCAGTGACCGGTAAAATAGCATCTTCCAATTTTTTAAAATTAAATGAAGATTGTTTTATTCTAAAACGTTTCAATTATTAAAAACAAAAAGAAAGTTAAACTTGTTTTGAAGTTAACAGGTTTTTACCAAGGATGACTGGTCACTCCAATCCTGCATGAAAATGCTCTGAGTATATATGGTGGTCTGTTCCAGGATTGATACCACAGACGCATAAAATATATCATGGGTAAACATCATTAGAGCAATAAAACAATAAAACCCAAATATTTCTTTCAACCAATGTGCATTATCATTTACTATCAAAATCAAGAATAATACTTATTTTGATTCAATGATTTTGTTCTTAAATCTAATCAGTATTCAGTGATTTGTAAAAAAAAATCGCGGAAATTTCAATTAATCAAATTATTAATTAAATATATTTATAATAATGGAAATATTTTCAAATTTCACGGACAATAAGAGAAAAATATAAATTATAATCTAACAAAAACATTAGAAAAAATGCAATATCTTATTTTACTTTTAATTTTAATTTTCCGTCCAAAAGACCTCTGGTTTAAGGAAGAGTGCAACTTAACCAAAACAAAATGGCCAATTTTGTTTCTCTTATGTAATCTTAAAAATCTTAAGACTTTAGGAGGAATTATTGTTGTTATTTTTAAGGCAAGGGAAAGTTTGTAACGTGTTTGTGCTGCAAGACTCGTGGAAAGGTTGTGAGTATGGAGACGAAATGGATTTATAAGAAGGTTGAGATGGCAGCGTGTGTCGTCGGACGTGCGAGGGATTGTGTTCGCTGTAGTTTAGCGAAAGCTATGTTGCCGTTGGAGGAAGTGAACTTTGGATGTCACCGTGAGTTTCGTGTGTCTGGTATTTGCGGGGAGCACAGTCAGTGTTGTCTCCATTAAAGTGGCACAGAGGTGAATTGATAGCTAAGTGTCGAGAGCGGAATAAAAACATCGCGTTGACATAGCTAATTTTGGGGATCACCAGCGTTTGATGCTAGGGTGGTGTTAATCAAAAGGATCCTTGCTGCTTCAACTTAAATACGAACGTCATACGAACTGCAATCGGCTGGAGTTGTAGAATACATCGACTGCTTCTCTGCAGAGGAGTAAGACACCCCACTCCGACAAGTGTCCTGGATATAATACTAAACCATCTGATGTTTAGGCTTTAGCCCTAAGTTTTGTTGTTATGCGGAAAGGAAAGTTTGTTTGTTTTTGGGCGAGGAGAAGTGTTAACGTGCGTGTGTTTACGTTGAGTTGTTTCCTCGCTAAGTGTGTAAGGTAATAAAGGAAGGATGAAGAAGTAAGATACCGATAGTCGAAATGTATTTTTATGAATATTTTTTATTTGCAGCATGGAATATTTAGTTTGCTTTTTGTGCTGCAAGTCTCGTAGGAAAAATTGTGAGTAAGGAGACGAAATGGAGTTATGAGGAAGTTGATAAAGGCAGCGCGTATCGTGGGACGTGCGAGGAATTGTATTCGCCGTAGTTTAGCGAAAGCCATGTTCGCCGTTGGAGGAAATTAACTTTGGAGTCACTGTGAGTTTTGTGTGTCTGGTATTTGGGGAGAGTGTGCGTTGTTTCCATTAAAGTGGCCCAGAGGTGGATTGAGAGCTAGATGTTGAGAGCTTAATTGTGCGTCGCATCGACATGGCCAATTTTGGGGGTGACATTAAGTTGTGCCTGTGCGTGACATGTTGAATGTATCTAATTTATATTCAACTGGGATTCCTTGCAAGGAATCCATAAATTAGATAGGTTCCCTCATGTGTCCATGCTGCTGCTGCTATTTAAGAGCCGCCAGTGAGACGTCTGCACTGGGCGGCGTTGTCCAGCTAAAGAGACTGTGTTTGGCAGCTTACCCAATTTCTGCTGCCCGGGAAATAAGGTCCGGAGTGAATAGGATAGGTCATCCTGATTGGGTGAAATTATGCGTCGAATTAAATTGCGCGCCAAACCAGAATACCTTCTGCTACAAGGCTCCAGTTTTGGAGCTTTGGGGAATATGGAGTACCCCTTCATGACCATTACACCCAAGTCCATTCTAATTCTGTTAGGGTCCCATCCAAGGGTCAAATCAAAAATATCTAATCATTTACAATACTTGAAACCATTTAACTATGTGCAAACAAATAATTAATATTAATTAGAATTATGAGCGTTAAATAGCAATACTTGAAACCTTTTAGCTGTGTGCAAACAAATGAATAATTTGTTTACTAGAATTATTTGTGTTAAATAGCAATACTTAAAACCAATTAGCTGTGTGCAAACGAATGAATAATGTTGAATAAAATTATTAGAATAAGGTAGCAATACAGGAAACCATTTAACTGCAAATAAATGAGCTCTGGCTCGTTTGAAAATAATGTTACCTACAAAGTATTCGTTTACAAATTATATATATGTGTGTGTGTGCGCGCGTGTGCGTTTATATATATATATATATATAAATAAGTTGGTGACCGTGGTCGAAGGTGACCTGATGGCTCCTTTTTTATAGCTACTACACCGAGGATTAGGGGATGGCGCTACTCCATTCTCTGGATTGCTCCACTTCACCCTTGATCCGTACCTTATAATTCTGAGTGTTAAGCAAGGCGGCATCAAGTATCATTTTTTGAGTCTTTGGTATGACTGGACCTGGGATTGAACCTCGGTCTCCCGGGCCATTGGCGAACACTCTACTCATTAGGCCAATGGCCCGGTTTGGTATTAAATAGCCTACAAGGGTTGATATGCCATTAAATGCAGCCAAACCAAACTAATTTATGTTTTAATTCTATTTGTGAACTTTTTACTTTTGCTAGTAATATACAAGGTATTTTTTATAATTCAACGCCTAGATAGGGGAACTTTTATGATATGATTTCAAACAGTCGCCAAATATTCTCTATCCCTGTCGACACTTAAAATCTCCCACAGGTGATTAAAGAAAATTGTTAATATTTCTACGGAAGTATTTTAATTAGAAAAACAGAATTTGTATATTACGAACACTACATGAGGATGATTCCAATTAATTGATGACAAGAATCGTGAACAGATGGAGACTTTAAAAATCATATCATTAAGGAACTCCCATAGAAATTTTAACATTTTTTAAACACATTGTATATCTCATTGCCATGAGTAGCGTCCTCCTCTACACCTCGGTGTAGTAGCTATGGAAAAGGGAGCCTTCGGGTCACCCTCGACAAAGGTATATATTGAGAGTGCTAGATATTTGGAATAGAACATATAAATTTTCAACAAGATTTACAAAAGGAATGAAAACTAATTTAAAAATGATTTTTAAATGTAAAATTGAATCTTAAAAAAGAAATTTACTAACCATTCAAGGAAAAAAAATCATACATACAAAAAAAACCCTCTTTTAACCCCTTCACGTCCATTATCAAACAAATAACAGTCCACAAGTTACAGCTTATCCAATAATTCTTCCAGTGGAACCAGACTAAACAACTACGGTCATCATCAAGGCATGCTAACAACACGGATTGCCTTGACTCTCTCAAGCCATCCGTCCCCATTGGTCATCACTTTTGGGTAGTCCTTTAAACAGCACCCAGTGTCTCCTCGGAATTGCTACATACAAATATTTGCTGGTCGGTCAAACTGGTATTTCCATGTGTAAAAATCCGTTGGAGAACGTCGCTAATAAGTTCGTCTTTATTTCACTTGCAGTTCCTTTGTATATATTGCTCGTATCAATTGGATGGTTTGTGATAAGTAAAGTAAGTGAACGCACAACTACAGTTTAGTAGGGTATTGCTTCCAGGATCTGTTCAAAATCGTACGCAGTATCCTTGCATCAGTATTAACCTTTTATCACAGTAACCGGAAGAGTATCTTTATTAGAAAAGCAGATAATATTATGGAGTCAACTTTGGGGAAGATAATATGTTGACAGAGATAGCGAACAAAAAGAAACTTTAACATCATAAAATCTTGATTAAGTATCATTTTTTCTTACTTAGCTATGAAAAAAGCATAACATTTGATTGAATAGGAAAAAAGGACTTGTTCATGAAAACATTATTTCGTTTCTGTGTTTTTGGAAAAGAGGAGTTTTACTAGCAGGAGATAATTGATTCAGGATCATTGGAGTTAAAATACTCAGATATATAAGCTGGTAAAATCAAGTTTCTATCTGGGTTTCAATGTGTACTTCTCTTATCTGTATGTCAAGCAGATCATTCAACTGCCCAGTCGACTGAGGCTTTAGAATATACCGACTGCGTTTCTGCAGAGGGGTAAGACCCCCCACTTCAATGAGTGTCCTAGATATGACACTAAACAATCTGATGGTAAGGCTTCATTAATGCTGGAGTTTTGGGGAATGAAGAGTATCTCTTCATTACCATTGTTCCCTGATTCATTCTGGCCCAGAGTGGTAGCACCTAATAGAGTCCTATCAATGGGTCAAATAGAACTGTTTGACATTCAAACGGTGCGCGAACAAATGACTGATACTAAATTGAATTGTTAGAAATATAACTGTTTGATCGTTTAACTGTGTGTAAACAAATGACTGATGTTGAATTGAATTGTTAGTGATACATAGCGATATTTGGAACCATTTAACTGTGTGCCAATGAATGAGTATTGTTGAATAGAATAATTGGTGTTAAATAGCAATACTTGTAATCACTTCACAGTGAGCAAATAAATGATTAATATTGAATAGAATTATAAGTCATTAAGTGTTTTCGGACTATTATCTTCATCTTTATTGTTATTTCCACAACGTTTCGGCCAGTATACCCTCTAGCCTTCCTCGGGTGTTTGTCACTAAAGTTATCTATGTGGCTTAGATACGTAGATGACACATTCATTCTCTGGCCTCATCAAGATGTTCAGATATTACTTGATCACGTGAACTCAATCCTACCATCTATACAGTTCACAACGGAAAAAGAGCAAGATAACAAATTACTCTTCCTCGATGTATTAGTAACATGCACAGAGCAAGGATTCAGGTCATCTGTGTACCGTAAGCCCACCTTCACCGGACAGTACCTCAATTTCAACTCCCATCATCCATATACCATAAAAAGTACAACATCAAGCAAAAACCATTAGTAGCGATACTGGTACATATCAAGAAGAAATGATTAGTCTGAAACACAACCTCCATCGTAACAACTACCGAGAGCGCATAACATAGGCTCCAAGAAACCTAGATAGGAGGATAGAGGACAATACCGGAAAACTCACCACAGTATGTCTGCCCTATGTCAAAGGACTAACCGAAAGGATCTAAAAGATATGTAGTCAATATGACATCAGGACAGTATTCACAAGTGGTTCAACTCTCCAGAGATATCCATATTTACCAACCCCTCCGCTCGGGCAGGATATGACACAAGGTCAATTTTTAAGCGGAATTTAACAGGTTTGAATTAAGAGTTTTCCTTCTTCTAGACTAGTAGCTTAACCAAGGCTGAAGAACCTAGTCTGCCCTACTATTTACCCATAGCTGGAGGGAGAATAATTGGATTCATACCTTTCCCAAGGGTATTAGTGCTATGTGAAATGCAATCAGTCAGGTCCAGGATTTGAACCCGTGTCGCCGTGTCTATATCCTGCGACGATAACCATTACACCACGGGTACCTCCAGCAAACTCTCCGGAGATATCTCTTCCGGGTCAAGTCACCAACGGAATTCAACATGATCAAGAACAGTATTTACTCCATCCCTTGCAGTTGTGGTAAAATATGCAAAGGTGAGACAGGTCGCCCACTAAAAGTAAGGCTAGAAGAACATCGGAAGGCAGTAGTGCAAGGTGATATTGAAAAGTCGCGTATGGCGGACCATATATAGAATGAAAAGGGAAACCATCTGCCCTTATGGGATGAAGTTAAAATAATTAATAGGGCTGAACATTGGAGGATTAGACGCCTTAAGGAATCAGCACATATGTTGGGCTACAATGAGCTGCTGAGTAGACCAAGTATAGAGTTGAATACAATATGGGAACCGATAATTAAAAAGGCTAAATGAAAAAAAATCTGAATATGAGCACATGAGAAAAATTATACATAATAGTAGTAATCCTAGTCAAGTAAGAGTCGCAAAAATTCACTCTGAACTGTCCAGCAGGATACATAGTGTAACGGTTATAGGCGTTGGTTTCCTAAGCTTCTCAGGAGACAATCATCTGGAGGTTACAGGTTCAATCCTGACTGCTGGTGAGTAACAATACAGGAATACTTAACACTTGTACCCGGTTATGGCTAACGGAATCAGAACAGGCGACTCCCGTGGATTCAATAAAGGACGTATTTCAAAGTTCCGTGAAGGTTCCGAGTTCGACAAACACCTGAAGAAGGCCGGAGGACATATCGGCCGAAACGTTTGGGAATAACAATGAAGACAATAGTCCGAAAACTTTTAATGATAAAAATCAACAAGCTTCATCTCAGAAATTTAGACAACTAGAATTATAAGTGTTGGATAGTAATAATTGAAATCATTTAAATGAAAACGAAAAAAAAAATGAGTTCAGACTTGTTTAAAAATGTTATCAACAAAATGTTTACAAATCATATATATTTAATATATATATATATAATCAGGATTTAGTATTGAATAACCTACAATGGTTGATACATCATAAAACGAAACCAAACCAAAGATCCTTCAAATTCAGTGCAAATTAAATTTCTTTGAGAATAGAATCAATTGCCGTTGGAATTCCATTTGACAAACAGTTAATTTTGTGAAAAAGAAGTTGTCCATGTAACCATTATTACGCCCAAGCAGTAGCAAACTTGAATGAAAAGCATCGGCATTTCCTTGCAACGTTTTGCCGTTTTTGCAGATAATCGATTTATTAATGACGAGACTGCTGTATAATCATCAAGGAATCATCACTTTATTATATAAGTTACTCGGTGGTGCACACGTCTCTTCATTTAAATACCAAATTTAAACATAAGATATTCAGAGATTCAGTGTTGATACATTCTGATCACACTTGAATATGTGTGCATGTCTGTCGGTTTTCTCTGCCTCTGTCTGTCTGTCTGTCTGTCTGTCTGTCTCTCTCTCTCTCTCTCTCTCTCTCTCTCTCACTCACACACACGCGCGCGCACACCACAGAGAGAGAGAGAGAGAGAGAGAGAGAAAGAAAGAGAGAGAAAACCTCAGCCTTTTTCTCAGTTCACATCACCTTCTAAAACATGGCCGAAGCCTCTTAGCTTTCTTTTATTTCTAACTTATTGTGTTTGGCAATAATATCTGGAACCTGAAATCTCGCATGAATCTAACATTTTCAAATAGTTGGATAAAAAAAGGCGTTTCTATACTTGTAGAAAACATACTGCTTGGTTTTTTTGTTTATTTGATTGTTTGTTTGTTTTGTTTTTTTTTTTTGTGAGGGGGCTGTTTTTTGTTTTGTTTTGCTTTTTTTCTTTCTTGTATTTACTTCAATTGGGGAGTGGCCGAGAAAACATTATCACAGGACCGAACTGACCCCCTGGAAAACCTAATGGGAGCAAACTGATAATGTAAACCAAAACACTTGAATTAAGTGAAACATGGCCTCTTTACTTATTTCCTTGGGAAAGGTATGAATCCAGTTATTCTCCCTCCAGCTATGGGTAAATAGTAGGGCAGAATGGGTTCTTCAGCCTTGGTGAGGCAACTAGTCGAGGAGAAGGAAAACTCTGAATTCAAACTTGCTAAACTCGCTTAAGAATTGACCTGGTGTCATATCCTGCCCAAGCGGAGGGGTTGGGTAAATATGATAAATATGATAAGGGGAAAGAAAAAGAAAGGATAAAAATATACTTAAAGTAGAAAAAAGGCTAAAGGTATTAAATTGTATTTTTTAATACCTGTAAATTATTATGTTGTATTGTTAGGTCACACCGTAATTTGGTGCAGACAAAACCGAGATAAAGATATAACGACTATTCCCCACCAGGGAAAAGGAAAAAGAAGTCAGACACGTGGTCACATAAAAAATACCACTTTATTACTGCTTCAACCATCCTCTTTGCCCGTCTTAAATCAGGAAGATGTGAATTTCTGGAATCAGTGAACAATCTACTAATCGGCTGGAAATGGAACTGCTGGCTCCGGAATGTCTTCTACTTATTAATGACTGACTGACATCACCATCTCCCATGTGACGATTTCTCGCTCCTACAGTAAGATTTCTCGTGGTTGACTCTCTGTTGTTGATCACACAGCCTGTCACCAGGTTCACTCGTGGTGATAAGGTGGCTATTACTCAACTGGACTCCAGGTTCATCAGTGGTGATAAGGCGGCCACTACACAACCGGACACTAGGTTCACTAGTGGTGGGGAGGCGACCATTTAATCTATTGTTTTTATCTATATACTGCTAAAATTTGATTTGGATTCATGCATCTATTGACTAAGATCAGAGTATAGTATATGTAAGTTTACCGACCGTTGTCAAGGGCGACCCGAAGGCGCCCTTTTTAATAACTACTACACCGAGGTGTAGGGCAGGACGCTACTCCTTTCCCTGGACTGATCCACTTACCCTTAATCCGTACCTTATAATGCTGAGTGTTAAGCAAGGAAGCATTAGGTACCATTTTTTGAGTTTTGGGTATGACGACCTGGGATTGAACCCCGGTCTCTTGGGCGAACAATCTAACCTTTAAGCTTTTTTAATCAGTAAAATCTTTACAGTGCTCTATGTCTAACAGATTTTCAGGTGATCCAATATCGAGACGTGTCAATACTGGTTCACCTGTGGATCGACAACGTGAAACTCAAAGTCTTGAGTTTTTATCCTATTTTTATTATTCTATTTTATATAAGTAAATCAGAAATAATAATATGAATTGAATTACCATGACCAGAAAATCTGGCGAACACTTACACACGACATACGGAAATACTCGACAGCTGTTTTGACCTAATTAGGTCTCATCAGTAGTGTATACCGTGATCTCCACTACTAGATATCGAGCCAGCGACCACAGATTGCAGTAACGAAACTCTACAACTGAGCCACCAGTTCACATCGCACACAAGTAACACCAAATCAACTAGTCATGGTTCTTGCGCAGCCAATTGACCTAAATGTGTCTTGCAAGTTACATCCGTACTCTTTACAGAGGACACGGTCACCTAATAATGTCGAAACAGCTGTCCAGTGTTTCCGTATGTCGTACATAAGTGTTCGCCGGATTTTCTGGTTATGGTATTCAATTCACAATATAACTCCTCTACTTAAAAAGGATAATGTTGGTCAGAAATAATATATATATATATATATATAAATCAGAATTTCGTAGTTATCTCTGTTATCTCGACAATTTCGATGATCAAAAGAAATGGTGTTTAGCGCTTACACATAAATCGCAAAATTATCTGTTACAATTGAACTGGAAATTGAATTGTTCTCTAAGAGTATTTTAAACGTGTTGCTCTAATAGAAATCTCGTTACGATTAACCGTTTTTGCTTGGGTAGATATGTGCACATATATAAACACGAGGAAAAATTTTATATAGAGATATACAAATAATATTTTACAAAATTGTGAATTTTTCGTATATATATATATAAGTTCATTGGTGGACCAAGATACTCTCATGAAATCTAACTAAATGAGGTTTATTTTTCAATATATTACCGCTGGCGGTTCTCACACTTCTTTCATCGATATTGCCGTGCTTGAATCCCGTTGGTCATAAAAAGAGGATCAATAGCAGATACGACGTCATCATATGAATTTTTCGGCCCGTTAACTTTTCAGCTCGACCTCGTATAAACGAAACAGTCTGTCTGTGGATAATATATATATATATATATATATATATATATCGCCTTGGGTTGAGCACAATAGTGAGGAAATTTGCTGGCTACCACATCAGCGTAAACGCAATAGCTCTTCTCGAGAATTGAGAACTCCAGTAGCCGATAACGTATATGTAAAAAATATACGTAAAATATTCCTTCACTAATGTTGGGAATGACGGTGGCTCTAGAGTAAGATATACGATTGATGTAAAGTCAACCGGTTTTCGATTCCAACTTAAAGCATCTCGCATGTCTAGCCACATTGAAGAGTTGAGATACAACAAAACAGTCTGTCTGTAGATGACAATATATGTTACATATTGACCCTTGACCGAGCCGTCAATCAAAGACGCACCTGTGTAAATAATCGGAAGAAGATCATGTGATCTAATCGGAAGTAAGTGGGCGTTATGAAATAATATATGCAGATGCCTGTGGTAGTTGAGTCAGTTGGAGGCAGTGAAGGCCAGCGTGAGAGCCAGTTTGCTGTCAGTGAGAGCGCCCCGCTGAGGGCGGCTGCCTCCAGTTGGGCGGCCTCCAGTTGAGAGAGTTGGAGGCAGTGAAGGCCAGAGGAGAGCCCGTTACAGTCACTGAGGGCGCACCCACTGGGGCCTGTGACCCATACCAGGCCTCTGGTTGAGCAACCCTGGCCGAGAAGCAGAAGAAGCGCTAAGTGGGTCTTGAAGATAACACAGCGTGCTATGGTCAAGAGAAGAAGTTATGGGTCAATATAGCAATCTGTCTTTGTCTTTCCCCGTCCGTCTGTCTCACAAACCACAGAAGCTTCAACTCCTTTCGAAAGAATAAAAAGACGTATATAATCTTATAAAGGAGTGTTGTTCTTCCTTTTCCCCTCATCAGGGTATATAACATATATATAAGTGGGTGTGAGTGAGACGGGTGACCAAATAAATCGAAAAAAAATTAAACAGATAACTAAACTATTGAAAAGAATATTTTACTCATTTGATATCACATGAGAAACAATATTTCTCCACAAAGGAACTTGTCTGTCTTCGATGTTGAATTGTGCAACATGCACTAACATACGTAATGAAAACATACGGGTGTTGGTATTGGAAGTAGATTTCTCTTAGCTTAGTCAATTAATCCCTTTCCTCTTTGAAATGTAAATCACGAAGGTTGGTAAGTAGTTACAACAGTATTAAATATACATGTATTTTATTCGTTGCGAGTTCTTCACAGTCGTTTTAACTGTTTGTTTTTCACTGAAGTCTGAGTAAGAGCAACTCTCTCACCAGTTATCCAGGACTCTTCAAAGTATTCTTGCTGAACTTAACAGTGCTATGGTCTAAATTGACTCAATTCATCCTCCGACCTCTTTTCCTGCATGTTTCTTTCCCAGGCTTTTGGGGACCGTCCCAACTACAATTGATATCAGATTTTTCATCTCTCTAGCAAGATCCAGGTATTTGTTTATATTTTCTTTTATTTTCGCTCAAAATCAGCTGGAATGACAAAATCTACTTGATGAAAAGTTTTTATTTTCTTTTTATCAATTAACACTGACCTGGACTTAATGGTCTGTTCATGCCTCAAAGTCTCAGAGAATATTTTGCGCTTCATTTTCTAGGACAGATTCTGGTTTGTACATATAACCTTTGCCTGCATGTTTAAATTTTAGTCTCTTGAACAATTCCAAGTGGATCACTTTTCCTACCCAGTCATACCTCCTCTTGTATTTTTTCTGTCAGTTTGCAGTATTCGCTTATGTGATTATTTTCACTGTATGTAAATTTACCACTAGCTTTAACTGGTGGTTTTTCACTAAATTCTGAGCGACAGCAACTTTTCACGGGTCTCCAGGACTCTTCAAAGTATTCTAGCTAATTTTAACAGTGCTGTGGTCTGGATGGTCTCGATTTTTCCTCTGATCTTCAGTTCCCTTACAACATAGTCGGCTGGGACTGTAAAATACGCTGATTGAAACTCTGCAGAGGAGTAAGACCCCCAACTAATGTCCTCGATAAACTGAAGCCATCTGATGGCGAAACTTCAGTCCGTGAGCTTTAGGGAATGTGGAGTACCCCTTCATTGCCATGACTCCCATGTCCACTCAGATCCGGAGTGGCAGTACTTGTTAGGGTCCTAGATATGTGTCAAATAGAACTGTTTAACCATTTAACTGTTTATTAATGATTAATTGTTAATAGAATTATTCGTATTTGATAGGAATACCTGAAACCATTTAACAGTGAGCAAATAAATGATTAATATTAAATCGAATAATTAGTGTTTGATAGCAGTACTTGAAACCGTTTCACTGTGTGTAAACAAATGAGCTCGGTCCCATTTAGAATAATGCTACCTACAAACTATTTATTTATAAATCATATATTTGTTTATAAATCATATATATTTATTATGTACAAAAGATATTTGGTATTTGATAACCAATAAGGATTGATATGCTATAAAACCTAATAAACGAGCATCTCGTTGTGGTATAACCTAGTCCTGGAGATCAATTATTACTACTGAGTAAAGAATTCGATCCTTACTAGGTGACCCATACTCAAAGCCAAATCTAAACTACGCTTAGAAATTTAGGAGTACCCTTTTGTGTTGTAATGATTTGATAGCATTGCTAATGCAATGCTACGAAAATGAGTTCGAACCTCTCAGGTGCTCCGTGCTTACGACCTTGTATCAAATCTCAACTATGCTTTGAGCTTTTTCGACAGGAAGGATTATAAACTGCTCCTCGCTGAGAAAAATAATTAATGTCCTTGTCAAACTGACCTTTGTCAATAGGTAATGAGTTCGATCCTTTCTAGGTGCTCAGTTCTTACGGATTTTCGCCAAAATTAGGCTAAACCCTGTATTTTATTGGGAACCACGCGCGGTGTAATGGTTAAAAAGCTGGGATCGCAGACCATTACTGGTGAGTACTATTCTTACTGAGTGCTCTATGCTTCTGACCTTGTACCAAAGTACTAAAAGTTTATGGGTGGTTGGTTGGATGGGATTTACAGCAGATCCATCCCTGTAGGTTATTCAACACCAATTTCTGTTTATACATGTGTTGGGTATCACCTACCTTTTAAGCATAATGAGCTGTTCCATCTGCCATATATGGCAGTAGCGGAGATCAGTCTGAATCAGCCTACGAGTCTGACCAGAAGAGCCGTTCCTATTGTTGAAGTATATCATTACTCTATCACTAATCCTATGTTCTTATTACTAACAGTCTCTCTCTTGTAAATACTCTTTCCTGTAAATATAACTATTTTCCTCACATATCGTGGTTTGTCTTATTATTACTACTACTTGTGTTCACTAACCAGAACACAACAACATGTATATCAAATATATAAGATTTGTGAACGAATAGTTAGTTGTGTAACGTTTTTAAACGAGCCAAAAATCATTTGTTTGCACGTAGTAAAATGGTTTCAAGTATTTTATCAAACACTAATAATTTTATTTACTATCAATCATTTGTTTGCACACAGTAAAATATTTTCAAGTATTGCTATCAGACACTTATAGTTTTATTTGCACACAGTTAAATGGTTCCAAGTATAGAAAATGATTAAATATTTCTCTTTGACCCATAGATGGGACCATAACAGGTACTACTACACTGGGTAAGAGTAGACCTGGGAGTAATGTCAATGAAGGGGTGGTCTACATTCCGCAAAGCTCCAGGACTGGACCCTCACCATCTGTTGTAGTTTAGTGTCATATCCAAGACACTCGCTGTGAAGGTTTAAACATCTCAGCAGAAATTAAATCAGCGTATTCTACAGCCCCAGCCGACTGAACTCACAATAAGTTTAGTAAATAACAACTTCCAGCAACAGCAATCAGATTGAGATATTTAAACTTGGTACAACAAAGAGTCTAAGATAATGAAAACTCTGAAATCAAACCGCTTAAAAGTTGACCTTGTGTCATATTCTGCTCATCGCGGGAGAGTTGGATCAATAACTACTTCTCACATCAACGTCTTGCAAAGTCGAACAAGAGATTGTTGATATTCAGGGACTTGCATAGCGCTCACTGACAGTGATCATATATCTCGATCAGGAATTGAAAGAAATCTCAAATTTGCATCAACTCCCTGATTAACAGTTGAATAATGACTTGAAGACCTCTTTAACATCTGTCAATACAGCGGCAGAAGTCCGGACCTTGGCCGAACGAAAATAACAGCATAATGCACCTGGTACGTCAAGTTAACACGATGCCGGTGTTCTCGGCGGATATGCCACGTGGGGTGGCATGCTAGAAGGAAGCGTGATCGCTTGTGTTGCGTAGGCAGCAAACTGGAGGTATAACCACGGGAATTTGCGTGGGTGGCATGCAAGAAGGAGGCGTGTCCACGTGCAACGTGTAAACAGCATGCTGGAGGAAATGTGACTACGAGAATTTGCGTCCGGGATGTCATATAAACAGGAAGAAAAAGGGATTAACTGAAGATTCGTACCTCGGCTCCTTTGTGTGTAGCTTAGCTGTCTTCGACCCACCGTACTCTACTCATCCGCACATTTTGGGTAATGAAATGAAAAAAAAATCGAAGCAGATTATATTTTTATACATCAGTGTCGACGTCTTTCACAGCTATATGACAAAACCAATAGACACGCACTTAGTGTAACGGTTATAATAATGGGAAATGGAATCGGTTACCTGAGTTCAAATCCGGGACGAGGCTATTGGCGTTTCACTTCACGTTAACACGCTTGGAAAAGACAGGAATCCATGTTTTCTCAGTCCAGGTAAAATAGTTGAGCAGACTGGATAATCTAACTTAGTCAAGCAACCGATCTAGTAGAAAGAAAACACTGAATTCAAACCACTGAAAAATTGGGCTTTTGCCACACCCTGCCCATGGCAGAGGGATTGGGTAAATACAAAACATCCTATACCACAGCAACATCATAGATCATCCTCGACTGCAACAAGATTATATTCTTATCACTGATTCACGTGTTCAGCGATCGAAACAGTCGGAAATGATCACCAAATATAAAAGCTCCCTACCTTCAAAACAGAACGAACTGATAAATTACCCAGAAGGTGCGTATTTGCACCGGAAGGACAAATAGATAAACGATTTTCTAATCTATTTTATAAGTATTAAATTCTTATATGTGTAGAGAAGAAATGAACCGTTCCATTAAATAATGGAAGCTTCCATAGATAAGCATTGAATGACAGAAATTACCTCGTCCGATAATATAAAAGAGCCCAGTTCTTAGAGGCAGAACTTGTTTTTTTTTTGTACGATTGATCCTAAATAAAGTAATTGAGTGTCCATACTACTAACACTTCGTCGTTGCTACTTTATGATAAGTTTGACAGTTATCAGAACACAGTAAAAACAACACATCGTAGAGTAACTTTCGTTAGCTTATTATCGTGAAAACGTACTAATATGAAAAATAGAGCAATTTCCACTTCAGTCCGACCATTTCGAAAAAAGTTTTATTAAGTATAAACGACCGGGCTATTGGTCTAATGAGTAGAGTGTTCGTCAATGGTCCGGAAGACCGGGGTTCAATCCCAGGTCAAATCATACCAAAGACTCAAAAAACGGTACTTGATGCCGCCTTGCTTAACACTCAGCATTCTAAGGTAAGGGTAAAGTGGAGCAATCCAGGGAATGGAGTAGCGTCCTCCCCTATACCTCGATGTAGTAGCTATTAAAAAAGGGAACCTTTGGGTCACCCTCGACTACGGTCGCCAACTTTACTTATAAACGAGCAAAAGATGCCTGTCCAAGGGAAATAATTCCAGATGTATTAACTAATAATAAATAATCATTAACTTCTTGTCAATTAGTTGGTTGTTTTTTGTTTTTTACGGCGTATCAACCCTTTTCGTGTCATTTAACGCCGAATTAAATCTTAAACAATTCAGTTTAGTTTAAGTATAGTTTTTGTTTACAAACAGTTAAATGTCAAAACAGTTCTATTTCAAACAATTCAGTTTAGCATAAATACTCAGTTTAGTCAATTCAAAAACAGTTCTTTTTCAAACAGTTCAGTTTAGCATAAGTACGTAGTTTAAATGTCAAAAAAGTTCAGTTACGTTCTATTTGACCTACAGATAGGACTCTATAAGGTGCTACCACTCTGGGCCAGAGTGGACCCGGGAGCGATGGCAATGAAGGGATACTCAGCATTCCCCGAAGCTCCAGCATTACTGGAATCTCACTCTCAGATTGTTTAGTGTCATATCCTGGACACTCGTTGGATGGGGAGTCTTACCCCTCTGCAGAAATGCAGTCGGTGTATTCTACACTCCCAGCAGACTGGGCAAGTACTAATGTTAATGAAGAAGCTACGTGATAATTGGCATTTGCAAATAATTCAACGATAAATTCTACAAAAAGGAAGATGATATTGAGCAAGGGTCAAGGAAAATAGCTTTTAAACGAGTTTACGTTAAGATACACATTTTTGCTTCTCAGTAAAGACAAAGAGGTCGATTCATTCATGTTGCTCCCGACAATCTGACTTCGAGACCACAAAGTATTTCTCTTAAAGCAATCTTTGTATCCTCGTCTGTACCACTCGTCCTTTCATCACGATTGAAGCGGCTTATTGATTGAAATTGAAGAAGCCAAAATATGGACCGGATTCTCCTGAGGTTTTAGAAATGTTCTACTCTATTTCCGGTTCATTTGATTTTTGTTGATGAATAAACAGATCCAAATTAAATAGTAACATTCTTAGTTCATTTGACATGCATTTGGTAGTTCATTCAACTTTCATTAAGCATTTCTCATAAGATCATTTTAGTAGATTGATTGAGAGATTCATTGATTTTAGTTGTGTGTCAATCCATCTGATATTATTTTATGCCTAGAGGTTAGGAAATCACGTTAGAGAACAGACTGAGATAGATAGATAGATAGATAGATAGATAGATAGATAGATAGATAGATAGATAGAAGCAGACTGAGATAGATAGATAAATACAAGCAGACTGAGATAGATAGATAGATAGATAGATAGATAGATAGATAGATACGAACAGACGGTGAAAGATTAATAAATACAAGGAAACTGAGATATATAGATAAATACAAGTGGACTAAGATAGATAGATAGATAGATAGATATTAGCTAAAATTAATAGTATCCAATACAGAATCAGACAAGGGGATTATTTTTCAGCAATTCAAAATCTGAAGTAGAATTTCTAATTCCGTTCTCTTATCAACGAAGCGTACATTAGAGGCAGAATGTTATTGCTTTGAAAATACACGCAGTAAAATCTCTTTGGTTGAATTGACGATGTTCAAAGCTGAATAATTCATGAATTACTCTACAAATGATACGTCAATGATAACCATCATTTTATTGATAATTTTACATTATGAGTGATTTTAATACAATAAATAATTCAATGAATAATTCAATAAATGAGGGGAATTTTGCTTCAAGAGTTGGTAAGAGGAAGTGCTGTCTACAATTAATCAATAGTAAAGAGTTCTTTCGTATCCCAGGAGACTGTCAGCATGATCTTCTTTACTTACCACTGCACCTGGATCCTTTTTCTTTACCGGAGAGTCAGTGTGTTTCCACATCATAGACTGTCCTTTTGACTCAAGCTCGTAGTGGCAAACCCATGCTTAGCCAATTTGTAAACACTCTTTTAACAAAAACATCCTTTTCCGTACACATCACACAATCCTCTGTAAATTTCTCATGGTTTGTATCTCTCAGTCACCAAAAATTTCATGACAGAACTCTGTTCAAGGATGGAGCACATTTTTTGATTTGGCGCCATTTTGAATCACCACAAAACAAATATTTTTGCCTGGAAGAAATAATTTTCTTATTTTCTTTTTTCAAAAATGTTCCCTTTATTTATTGAAAGACCCTTATATATATATATATATATATATATAATGACACGAAACTGCATCTTGCTGTGAGCGTCGAGTTTGTGGAGGTGGTAAGTATTTAGTTATTTCAGTAGATAAGCGTCCGTATTTTACGGGTATTGCTCTCTATGTTATTTCCTCCACAAATACAACACAAAACTTTACAATCACGTAAAAGAAATGGAATAGAACACAACGAACATTTAACAACAAACAATCTAATAAAACAAAATGCGAAAACAAATAAAAAACATGATGTGTAAATGGCCTTTTGGAAAATAAGGTTTGGCAAGAAGAAAATAAATTTGTTTACACGTGTATGTATGTTTAGCTGTTAACGGAGTCCGTAAATAAGTCGTTCTTACTTACATTAAGTTCATATCTTGTTTTATGATTGTGGCGACAGCGTGTCGCGTTGATGAAAGAAAGTTTGTCGGTTTTTTCTTTTGAACGTGATTCGTGGCCATCTGTAGCTAGGTCATGAACTTTGACTGTGGAAGAAAAGGAATTTGTCGGACAGAGTATCGGCTACTGCTTTACTGACTTAGTGGCTTCATGGCTTAGTCTTAGTGAATGGCTCCCTAACTGTGTGTTATTTATACCGTAATAGTGGATCAAAGAATCGTCCTAAAATTTTGGCGCGTAGATATTTATTGACCAATCAGATTTGTATTTTACTATTTTATTTTAGAGCCTAAATATTTTCTGTTAGTTCACTTCAGATCCAATTTTTCTAGAAGTTTCTTATTCTATGTTTTAGCTGATTGGTTGAAAAATATAAAAATGTAACTTAAATGCTAATGCAGTTTTGATCCTACATTTCTAGAATGTTCTTAAGTGTGTTTTTATTGCTTATTTTAAGACTAGAAAAAAATGTGTATCCCATAAGTTCCGGAGCTCTGAAAAGTCTAAAGCATTTCTTCATAGCCATTATTCCCATGTCCAATCTGACTCATAGTGGACTCCGACATCATAGTAAGTGACTCCGAACTCTAGTCGCGCTATTACGTTGACTTTCGGACTAATACCCTTATTAAGGTATAGGTCCTCTTATCCCTCCAGCAATGGATTAAATAGTACCATTACTGTTCTCCTACAAGGATAGCTTTGGCACGAAATAACGCGCGAAGGTGGACATGCCAGTAAACAAAGAAATCAAATCAAATATTTATTTACTTTTTTGCTATCCTTCATTTTCACTCAGAAGTCCGCTGGAACGCCAAAATTCATTAAATGACAAATTCCTTGATTCTTGTTTATTAAAACAAGATCTTGTCTTCTGGCCTGGATTCCCAGAAAACTTTATGCGTCTCATTTTCTAAGACAGATTCTGGTTTGTGGATGTACCATTTGTCAGTATATTCTTTTGCACAATTTCTAGTGGACCACCTTTCCTACCCAGTCATGTCTAATTATTATGACATGATTCCTTGTAAGTTTTTCACACCAGGGTAAGCTGCTGGCCTTTCACTGGAGTCTGAGAGATAAGTCTCCTCGCGTTTCCCGGATTCTTCTCAGCATTCTGGCCGAGCTTAATAATGCAGCAGTTTGGATCATCTTAGCTCATCCTCCAATTTCCAACTCCTCCAGCCCCCTTACTTAGCCATTGAGGACTGTTCCAAGTGCACCAATTACAATTGGCATCACCATCACCTTTATGTTCCACATATTTTTTTAGTTCTCTGGCAAGGTCTGAGTATTTGTCCCTCTTTTTGTTTTCTTTGATTTTCTCTCGGTGGTCCACTGAAACAGTAATGCAGAAACTTTAGGGAATTCGGAGTACCCCTTCATTGCCATCGCTCCTTTATCCTCTCTGACCAAGAGCGGTAGCGCCTGATAGGTTCCAATCTATGAGTCAAATCGAACTGTTTGACATTTAAACTGAAAGTAAAAAATAATTTACGCTAAATTGAATTGCTTGAAATAGAACTACTTGATCATTTAACTGTGTATAAACAAATGACGGATGTCTATGTGAATAGTTAGTGATACATAACAATACTGAGAATTATCTAACTTTGTTGACTTATGTTTACAAATCATATGTATCTAATATACATGTATAAACTGGATTTGGCATTAAATAACCTACACCTGAATGCACCGATTCCATTGTACATGATGAACATCATGAAAATGGTTTCACCATCAGGAAACTCATTAAGGATGATGAATTAGTAAATTCAATGAATGACTTGGAATTATGCGCTAGGACCTCGTTTGTTGACGTGGTGAAAAACATCTAAGGCAATCACCGGGCCGAAAACCACTAGGAGTGAGAGGAAAAGCTGTTGAAAAGTCTACAGGACACAGGCGTTAATATGGATATTAAGGTTCATTTTTTACATAGCTATCTAGATAAGTTTCCAGATAATTGCAGCGATATGATCGATGAGTAAGAAGAACGATTCCATCAAGATATCAAAACACTGGAAGAGTACTACCAGGGACAGACGAATGATGTCTGACTACTGCTGGTGTATCAAAAAAGACTTAAATATCATTGAACACGACTGGCAAACGAGAAAGAGATAATTTTTGCTATAATTCTTATTGTGACGCGGTATAAAATATTTGTCCCAAGACGGGAGTTTATTTTTCGCACGTGTAAAGACGGGGCAGCCTGGCACTTGATCCCTCGTAGAATAAGTCCCAGTTAAGATTCCCTTTTGGGGCGTAGGGAAACTGGCAAATTATGTTGGGGTTAATTTGGGGCAAGACTGATCGCCGCTGGCAAGGGGTTTCCAAATTTCACGTTACACACACACACCAGGCCACTACCTTTTCCTACCCCTAGGATAATGGAAGACATGGGCCTCTAGGTTTAGATATAATAATATTAATATAGTAGTCGACAATTCCAATTTCACGTGTCATATTTTTAAAGGCGAATAGGACAATTTAGCGAGAATAACATGAGGCGAATGAAGCTGAAAAGAAGCATGCAAAAGACAACTTGATAGGCAGACAACACAATGAATAGATTTCAACACGAGGAGAGATATAAAATATTACAAGGTTTTTAATACATGCGGACACACACATTTAACGTGTAGGCTATATTATCGGCGGATAATATCAAAACACAAATGTCTTTCTTCCTTATTATTTTCTTTCTTCCTTCTTTAAATCGAGAGAGAAAGAGAGAGAGAGAGAGAGTATGTAATTGCAATACTTAGGAAGGGTGTAGGGAGAAACAGTGTTAATGTTTACTTAGCTTTTTTTGGCGGGTTCCTTCTGAAAGTATTTTCTCTTTTACGGGCTTGCGGGATTTTACATAGCTCGGCTTGAATGCGTCTGTCATCTTGTCCAAGAGCTTTCCGCTTCTTCATCCGGAGTCTTGGCCACAGTGTTCACGCATCTTGTCACCCCAACTGCTGTCCTAAAACTGATATTCTTATCCCTATTTCCGCTGACGAAAAAGGGTGTTACTTCCGCTTTAGGATTCTGGCCAATCATTTAGCCCCTTTCTTCTTCCCTGTCAGGCGATTCCTTCGGACTACTATATGTCCAGTATATCCCTTTCTTTATCCATCCGGTCACAGAGTGCAAACATCTGTTGGCTTTCATTCTGACCTGGATTTGTTACATCGGCCGCGAGGAATTGATCTACATTCCTATTCCTCTTTTTAACGGTCAGTCTTTGGCGGCCTGTTAATACAAACACGGAGGGGTGGGGGAAATTCCTTATTTCTCTCCTCGCAGTGGTAGACCATGTGACATTATGTTCACGAAGGTTTTATTTCTGCTGTCAATTTATGAAATGATTTGATGAAAATACTTGTTGGTCTTGGTACATTCAATCATATTATTGTTAAAGGCTTAGGATCTGATTGTTATTGCAAAAAAATTGTATTTCTCAAATATGAATTGAGAGCCTTCTACGAATTTACTTTGAGAAATATTGCCATCGGTCAATAACATATATACAGAAAACAAATGAAAAAAGTGTTTTTTACAAAAATGAGGCATTTCTGTACAGCAAAAACGGTATCTAACCAAGAAAAAGTAAGGTCATTGTTTGATTCAGAGCCCTCAAATTAGATTTTTATTTTAATGTTAGGAGCCTCGACACCATTTCCTTTTTTTTAATCTTTTTTTTTTTCCTTTATTTTACTTAATTTTTTTGTTGACCAGTGTTAACCAAGTTGGCGGGCCCGTATCATAGACCTTTTCCTAGTCGATCATAGCCATGGCTACATTTTTCCGATTTGTTTTGACCTCCTTGAGGATGTGTTGATCTACATATAGTAGGTAATCTGTGATTATTATTATTATTATTATTATTATTATTATTATTACCATCAATTACTCCATATATTTTTCTCCAAGCATTCTATCCGCTTTTACACACCGTTCTTAAAGAATGTGTATGGATTACTTTTGATCTATTTGAAAATAGAACTTACTTGCACCGTTATTCTCTGATTCAATACCTTACGGATAATCCGCATTTTTTCCTAGGCAAATATCTTTGCCCAGTTGGCTGGGGCTGTAGAATACACCGACTTCGCCTCTGCTGAGGGAAAAGACCCCCCAATGAGTGTACTGGATATGACACTAAACAATCTGATGGTGAGGATCCACTGATGCTGGAGCTTTGGGGAATGCGGAGTACCCCTTCATTACCATTGCTCCCAGGTCCACTCTTGCCCGGAATGGTAGCACCTTATAGAGCCCTATCTATGGGTTAAATAGAACTAACTGCATACTTATGCTAAACTGAATTGTTTGAATTAGAACTGTTTGACTAAACTGAATAGCTTGAAATACAGATGTTTTTGACAATTAAACCGTACTTACATTTAAACTGCGTGCTTATGCTAAACTGAATTCTTAGACATGGAATTATTTTTGACATTGACAATGTACTTACACTAAACTGATTTGTTTAATATAGAACTGTTTTGACATTTAACTGTGTGCAAACAAAACCTGAACTTATACTAAACTGAATTATTTGAATTAGAACTGTTTGACTAAAAAATAAGCTGTGTACTTAAATTTAAACTGCATGCTTATGCTAAACCAAATTATTTGAAATCGAACTGTTTTTTGACACTGAAACTGTACTTACATTAAACTGAATTGTTTAATATAAAACTGTTTTGTAACTGTGTGTGAACGGGATCTGTACTTGTACTGAACTTAATTGTCTGAATTGGAACTGCTTGACTAAACTGAATAGCTTGAAATAGAAATATTTTTCACAATTAAACTGTACTTACAGGGGGTGTCCTCGTAGTGTAATGGTTAAAGCGATGGACTGCGGAATCATAGTAAGTGAGTTCGTACTCCAGTCGTGCTATTATGTTCACTTTCTGGCAAATACCCTTGGGAAAGGTATGAACCCCCTTATCCTCCCAGCTATGGGTTAAATAGTACCACTACTGTTCTTCTAGGAGAATGGCTTTGGCATTAAATAACCTACAAAGGTTGATATGCCTTTAAACAAAAAAACCGAAACCGAAACTGTACTTACATTTAAACTGCGTACTTATGCTAAACTGAATTGTTTGAAATAGAACTATTTTCATAAAAATGGATTTGGCGTTAAATAACCTACAAAGGTTGATAAGCCATAAAACCCACACAACCAACCAACCAACCTTGCAAATATCTAGATACGATGCGATGGCTCTTTTCCTTAATTCGCTGATTATCTTGAATCACAGCATCCATTCTTCTTTGATTTTCTTTGTGCGTCAATGAAATTGGACGTCTTCGCTCATTAACCACACTCATCTTGTAGCTTTTGGCACGTCGAACCAACTAACAGACATTTTTCTCATTCATGCTACCACTACAATAAACCACTTAGTCAGTGACACATAGAACACCACCACCCAAAAGTAGTTGTCTTGGGTATGTTACTAAACTGCATCTAATGGTGTTCTAGGAAGTCTGAAGCCACTCCTTTGTTGTCATTAATCCCTGGTCCACTTTGACCTAGAGTGAAATTACCTATTAGAGACCCATGTATAGATCAAATAGATCTATTTGAAAATTATTGCTATTTGATAGGAATACTTCAAACCATATAACCTTATATTGCTGAGTGTTAAGCAAGGAAGTATTAAGTACCATTTTTAAAGTCTTTGAACTCAGGTCTCCCGGGCCATTGGCGAATTGTGTGCAAATTGTTAGTATTAGATAGGAATACTTAAAACCATATGTGAGTGTATAAAAGATTATCATAAAATTGTTATAGTTAATTGAAAACAAATTGTATATAAATGATTAGTATTAATAAGGTTTGGTTTTATGGCATATCAACTATTGTTGGTTATTTGATGCCAAATCCGGTCTATACATACGTATTAGATGTATATGATTTGTAAACATAAGTCAACAAAGTTAAATAGTTCCAGTAGTTGCTATGTATCATTAACAATTCAATTAAACATTCAGTGAAAAAACTACCAGTTAGTGCTGATGTGAAAAACTCATTGGGTTCAATCCCAGGTCGAGTCATACCAAAGACTCAAAAAAATGATATTTGATGCTTCCTTGTTTAACACTCAGCATTACATACGGACCAAGAGTAAGAGGGGCATTTCAGGGAAAGAGTAATACCCTCACTTACCACTTGATGTTGTAGATATTTAAAAGGGAGCCTTAGGGTCGCACTTGACCATATACGATATTGATCCTATTTTTATTTGGGTGTTTCATCGTAGTGCATCAAAAGGGGCACGTTATAGCGAGATAGTTGCTAGTGCAATGCTATTAAGATGTTCTAACTGAAGAGATTTTTAAAATTTCTTATCTAATTTATAAATTAATGATAGTCTCAGGCCTTCATTCGTTCTCAGTGATGAAAGGGAAATCATCTCCTTTAATAACGAACTATCTCCCCTTGTCTAACACATTCTCTTTATAAAATTCATTTATATATATATATATATATAACCAAAAGAATGATATAATTCTGAGTGTAATATAATGGCCGAGGGATTTCGTTTTATATATCTTGCCTTTGGGTTTAGTTAGGCTGAGAACCTTTCGGCTCAGCACATGGGTTAGTTAGTTGCAAACTTGAGCGCAGATGTTAACGCGCGTGCGGGGAGGATGTGTCGTTCACAGATGTCAAAATAAAAATCCGAGGACCAGGGGATGTGAATGACGTCATGCACCGGAAGTGTGCACGGAGGATTTGGGGGGATTTGAAAAAAGTCAGTTAGTTGAGTCTTGCGGTCAGAAGAAGAAGGGTGACTTTCGCTAGTTCGCAGTGGCCTTGTGGCGGGTGCCACACGTGTTGGTGGAGGGGGGCAGATGAAAAAACCAGCATAGAAAGATTGTTGCCTCTCTCTCCTTATGTCGAAAAACCTTTAAACTCAAAGGTAATAAAAAGTTTCGTACCTGTACTAAAAAGTCGTAAGTGTTTTTCGTGTTTCGGGAGCCTCTATGTCAATGCACACAAAACGGAATATACGTGCTATAATCAAACGGGGAACATCTCCACTATAGACAGAACCCCTCTTAAACTAATAGACAAATTCACTTACCTAGGAAGCAGCGTCGCATCAACCGAAAAGGACATCGACACGAGGTTAACGAAAGCAGGGACAACTATAAATAGGCTATCGATTATATGGAAATCAGACCTAACCGATAAAATGAAACGCAGTTTCTTCCAGGCAGCGGTCACATCGATACTGCTATATGGATGCACTACATGGACTCTAACAAAACGGCTGGAGAAGAAGCTAGACGGCAATTATACAAGAATGCTGTGAGCAATCTTGAACAAGTCCTGGCGGCAAACCCCACAAGACACCATCTGTACGGCCACCTGCCTCCTATCACGAAAACTATTCAAGTTAGACGAACCAGACATGCAGGACACTGCTGGAGAAGCAGGGACGAACTCATAAGTGATGTACTCTTATGGACCCCCACACTTGGCCGTGCAAAAGCAAGACGACCAGCACGAACATACATTCAGCAACTATGTGAGGATACAGGATGTTGTCCTGAAGACCTGCCTAGGGCGATGAACGATAGGGAGAAGTGGCGACAGAGGGTCAGGGATATCCGTGCCACCAGCACGACATGATGATGATGATGATATTCTATGTATATATGTATATGAATATTTTATGAACATTCTATGTACGCGCCGCATATCCGTATCTGGCTATGGTATATGAGTACTTAATGTTTCATGTGGTGTATACAATAATCAGACGGAAATATGCTGTATATATATATCTCCTATTTAATAAGTGGATCACATTTTAGGAAAGTGCACTAAACTTTGATTATGGAAGTGGCTACTTAAAAAAAAAAAAAGAACAAAACATATCGGCTCCTGATCAACAAAGAAGTTTTTATTTGATGATTGTCCTTACCACGTGAAATTTCAAATAACAGACTTCTAGTTTTCATAATCACAATTTTTTTTTTTTTTTTTTTTTTTTTGTGGAGGAGGGGATATGTCCTCTTTGCTAGAATAACATCAACCACTTTTCCATGCAAAATTTTCTCGTTTACATTTCTCTTTTTAATATATATATATATATATATATATATATATATGTCGAACTAATAAGTGATATACTCCTGTGGACCGCTTCACATGAACGAACAAAAGCAGGACGACAACCTAGAACCTATATACAATAGCTCTACAGGATATAGCATTGAAGACCTCTCGGGATGAACGATAGAGACGGGTGGCAAGAGAGAATCAGGGAGATCCTTGCTGGCAGCGCGACAAGATGATGAGTATATATATATATATATATATATATATATATATATATATATTTGTAATTAATTGTTCTTCACGTTTTGGGGATTGAGTACTGTTTTTTAATTTATTTCTTATTGGGGTTTTAGTTTTTAAGAAAAGTGGATATGCCACATACACACACACACACACACACACGCGCGTGAGCGCACGCAGACACACACACATACACACATGCATGCACGCAGACACACACACACACACATACATTTCTTTGAGTATCTTAAATGGTTTCAAGTAACTTATGAAAATCATTTGTAAACAATCATAGTTTTAAGTAGTTGATATTAATACTTGACCAGTCAGCAGGGGTAAGTCTCCCCCAATGAGTGCCCAGTCGGCTGGGGCTCTAGAATACACCAACTGCTTTTCTGCAGAGGGGTAAAACTCTCCCAATGAGTGCCTAATCGGCTGGGGCTGTAGAATACACGGACTGCTTCTCTGCAGAGGGCTAAGACTCCCCCAATGAGTGCTTAGTCGGCTGGGGCTGTAGAATACACGGACTGCTTCTCTGCAGAGGGCTAAGACTCCCCCACGCCTCTGATAGTGAGGATCCAGTAATGCTGGAGCTTTGGAAATACAGAGTACCCCTTCATTGCCATCGCTCCTAGGTCTATTCTAGCTTGGAGTGGTAGTACCTGATAGGGTCCTATCTATGGGTCAAATAGAACTGCTTAATCATTTAAACGGTGGGCAAACGAATGACTCATTATAAATTTAATTGTTAGGAATAGAACTGTTTATCATTTAAGTGTATGTAAACAAATGACTGGTGTCTAATTGAATTATTAAAGATATATAACAATACTTGGAACCACTTAACTGTGTGCAAACGAATGAATAATATTGAATAGAATTATTGGTGTTTAATAGTAATACTTAAAACTCTTCAACTGTGTGCCTAAATTGAATAGTTAGTATTACATAGCAACACTTGGAACTATTAACTGTGTGCAAATGAAGGAATAGTGTTAATAGAATGATTAATGATAAATAGCAATACTTGTAACCATTTAACTGTGGGGAAAAAAGAGTTCAATACTCGTTTAGTTATGATATCTACAAAACGTTTTTCTAAATCATATTTGATATATATGTATAAATAGGATTCAGTATTAAATAACCTACAATGGTTGGTATGTCATAAAACCAAACCAAACAAAACCAAACTAATAAATACTAGGTCCATTTTTCTGGCCGGGATTTATATGTTTCTCGGACAGATTCTGATTTGTGCATATACCATTTGTCAACATGGACAAACTTTAGTCTCTTGCACAGTTACCAGTACATCACCTTTCCTATCTTGTATTCTTTTTGTGCCTGTTTGCTTCATTCGCATATTATGTCATTAACTTTTTAATCTCTTTCACCACTTGCTATTTTCCTGTATGTTATCATTTTTTTGCTTTGAAATAATTAGTTCTTATAGGATTACGATGTGCCGCTATAAATTGAGACTCAGCAATTTTTTTCGAGTTTTCCCATCATAGCCATATCCAGGTAATCTCAAATACAATTTCCTCAGTTTCTCGCTTGAATTTTTTTATACAGTTGTTTTTCTGTAATCCAATTTTTTTTTTCTATTGCTGTTATTAGTTTTTGTTTCTTTGTTTTTGGTTTGTTTTTTATTTTCCACTTTTTTTTTTTTTTTTTTTGTATATTCTTCGATTCTTCGTACTGTTTCATCTACGGCAATGTTGGAGAGTCCCCGCACACATTACTATCACGCCACGGGTATTTGTTCTAGGGTCTGTATGCTCGGGAAGGAAGTCCCTATGGCATAGTGATTTGCGCGCGGGACTACGACATCAGAGTAAGCAAGTTTGAACTCCAGTCTCGGTATTACGTTCATTTTTGGGTTAATATCTTTGGGAAAGGTGTGAACCTCTAATCCCATCTCTAGCTACGAGTTAAATAATACTACTACTGTTCTTTAACAAAGATGACTTTTGCATCAAATAGCCCACGAAGGTTGATATGTCATTAAACAAATAAACCTTAAGTAATACCACTACTGTTCTTTAACAAGGAAGGCTTAGGCATCAAATAGCCCACGAAGGTTGATATGTCATTAAACAAAGAAACATAAAATAACACCACTACTGGATTTGGCATCAAATAGTCCACGAAGGTTGATATGTCATTGAACAAAGAAACCTTAAATAATACCACTACTGTTCTTTAACAAGGATGGCTTTGGAATCAAATAGCCCACGAAGGTTTATATGCCATTGAACAAAGAAACCTTAAATAATACCACTACTGTTTTTTAACAAGGATGGCTTTGGAATCAAATAGCCCACGAAGGTTTATATGCCATTGAACAAAGAAACCTTAAATAATACCACTACTGTTCTTTAACAAGGATGGCTTTGGAATCAAATAGCCCACGAAGGTTTATATGCCATTAAACAACGAAACTAAACCGAACCACATGTTTGAGTTTCTATCTGGTTCGCTTTAAGAACGGTCCAGAGTATCTTATAAGGGGGACGGCTCAGTTATTTATTCTTTTGATGAGATTTCTGCTGCAGAATTTAGTTTTAACTAGTTTTCTTGTTTTTCTGGAGTACTCATTTCTTTTTCTTTCGGCTTCATTTGCCTAATGGAATCTGTTTCTAATATCCACAGGTATTTGTAGTTTTATTTTTTTCCAAGTGTTCTGATGCTTTCTGAATGGACAGTTCTATTCCTTCCGTTGATCTTCTTTATCTGCATTATGTATCTTTTTAATCGCAAATTCCATTCCTATATCTTTGTTCTAGATTGTTATAATATGTATAAGAGTTTCTAGTTTTTTTTCAATTCTTTGTAAATATGTTAATATCATCCATATATACAAGGTGGTTTATAATTGTCTTTAATTGGAATCATTTTGAGATGAGGCTTCTTAATCTGAGAATCATTCTTTTTTATTTATTGCGGACTTTTTGTCCTCATCTTGGTAGTTTTTGTGTTGTTTCTTCTTTCACTACGTTTCGGCCAAATTTCACCTCTGGCCTCATTCAGGTGATTTATCGCGACCTCGGATAGGAATGCTGAGTCTTGTAAGCGTATCCCCAGTAATTACTGCCTTCCATAGTTGTTGTCTATCGCACCACGTGGCGCAGCGGATGGAGGTGTTGAGTCTCCACGGTTCCAAGTGAGCATTGTCAGAAGATAGCGGTTTCAAATCCTACCAAATCCGGCCAGAGGTTTACTTGGTCAAAAACGTGGTTCAAATCCTGGACGAGGCCGATTGCATTTCACATAGCACTAATACCCTTGGGAAAGGTATGAATCCAATTATTCTCCCTCCAGCTATGGGTAAATAGTAGGACAGACTGGGTTCTTCAGCCTTGGTGAGGCAAATAGTTTAGGAGAAGGAAAACTCTGAATTCAAACCTGTTAAACTCCGCTTAAAGATTTGACCTTGAGTCATATCCTGCTCGAGCGGAGGGGTTGGTAAATAGGTTCTATATCTCTTTATTTTTTCAGTTCTCTGGTATGGTCCAGGTATTCCAGTTTTTGCTTTACTTTGATTTCATTCTGTTGCTTGCTGGTACAGCGTTGTCCACCAGCTGACAAGTTATCTTTATTTTATTTTTTTTCTTTATCTTTTTCTTTTCTTTTCTTTTTTTTTTTTTTTCAGTTCTCTGGCATGATCTGGGTATTCCAGTTATTGCTGTTATTTTTAAACTTCACTTTGTTGCTTGCCAGAACAGCGCACTCCACTCGCTGACAAATTATATCTTTTCTTTTTCCTTTTAATTTTTTCTTTTTTTTATCGAATCTAATAAGGTCTTGCTAACATTGGTTGATCCGCTTTTATTTTAAAATCCCAGATTTTATATTTCTTTTTTTTTATTTAATTTCCATTTTACTGTTATTATTTTAAATTTCTTTTTTATTTGATCATTATTATTTATTTTTAGAGTAGCAAAGAAAAAAAATGACAACTTCTTTTTATAGAAACTATAAAAATACAATTTTAGATGAGGAATGAAAAAGTATTTGTAGAATGATCAATAAATTACAAATTTGATTTGAACTTGAGACGTTTAAGATTGAAGGGGAAATAAGACTGATAGAGATTGACATATTTTAGTTCAGGAGTTATTTCCCTTTAAATTGTTACCTTTTTTAGTTTTTTGTTTTGTTTTGTTTTTTCTTTTTGCCTTCGACTTGTAGTTTTTGACAATCTTTCTGAGTATCGATTCTGTTGTTCTACGACTGACGAAAGTCTTTTTCGAATGCTCCTTAAAACATGAAAAATATATGATAATCATAAAAACAGGTTGATTAAAGAATCGATCTTTCATATAGATTTTAAAATTTACTTCCAAATTGACTCTGTTGCTATATATCTTCATCATAAAGATATAAACCGAATATAGATAAATCAACTTTGGACTGCATCTCTGCTGACAGGTAAGATGTACACTACCCCCCCCCCCTCCCCAACGAGTGTCGGGCATATGACTATAAACTGCATCTGATGTTGAGGCTCTAGAACGGGAGCTTTTAGGAATAGTCCTTCATTCTCATTACTCCAAGTTCCACTTTGACCCGTGGTGGTAGTACTTGTTAGGGTCCCATCCATGAGTCGAATAGAAATATTCAATGACTTTCTATACCTGAAACCATTTAACTGTGAGCAAACAAATGACTGTTAAATTGAGTCATTAGAATTATACGGCAATACTAGGAACTCTTTAACTGTAAGCCCAATTGGCTGGGACTGTAGAATATACAGACTGCATCTTTGCATCAGCCCCCACCCCCACATCCAGCAAGTGTCCTGGATATAATATTAAAAAATCTGATGGTGACGCTCCAGGAATGCTGGAGCTTTGAGGAATGCAGAGTATCCCTTCATTGTTATCGCTCCCAGATCCACTCTGTCCCGCTGTGGTAGCACCTAATAAGGTCCTATCTATGGGTCAAATAGAACTGTTTAACATTTAAACTGAGTGTAAAAAATGACTTATACTAAAATGAATTGTTAGAAATATAACTGTTTGATCATTTAACTGTGTTTAAACAAATGACTGATGTTTAATTGAATTATTTGAGACAAATCGTATATATCTAATATATATGTAAAAACCGGATTTGGCATTAGATAACTTACAACGCCATAGCCTATATGCCATTAAACCAAACCAATCTTTAACGGTATACAGATAAAACTATTGGCGTAAGATAGCAATACTTGAAACCATTTAATTGTGTGCAAACAAAACTATTAATGTTAAATAGCAATACTTGAAACCATTCAACTGTGCGCAAACAAATGAGGTTTGTCTCGTTTTAAATTTGTTACCTACAAACAATCCGTTTACAAATCATAAGTTTAGTATATATGCATTAACATGATTCAGCATTAAATAATCTACGAGTTTTTACATATCATAAAATACAACTATCAAAATATTCTAAATCATGCAACTGTACCAACCAATGTTCCAATAAAATTTCATTCTCTGCATGTTTGTTTGTTTGGGGTTGTTTTTTTAAATCAAGGAATGTTTTTGCTCTCACCCTGTATACTTACAATATTTCACATATTTTAACCTAAAACTATATATTTGTTAGGAGAGTTGAGTGAATTTAATAAATTGTCCGAAACGAGTTCGTAACAAAACGTGGCTCAATATTGTAGCAGAGAAGTCTTCTGATTACTGTGATAAAAGGTTAATGTTGATACAAGGATTCTGCATGCTGTTTTGAATAGATCCTGGAAGCAGCATCCTTCAAAATTTTGACCGACCAGCAAATATTTGCATGCAGCAGCTCTGTAAAGACAGTGGGTGCCTTCTAGAGGACCACTCAAGATTGATGACCGATAGGGACGGATGCCTAGAGTGAGTCAAAGTAATCCGTGTTGTCAGCACGCCTTAATAATGATCGTAGAGTATTTTCTATTTTATTATGCGTTGTTTAATCTGGTTTCATTGAAAGAATTATTAGATAACCGGTAACTTGTGGACTGTTATTTGTTTGATGATGGACTTGAAGGGGTTAAAAGAGGTTTCTTTGTATGACTTTTTTCCTTGAATGATTAGTAAATTTTTTCTACAAGATACAATTTTATATATAAAAAAAAATTATTTTTGAATTGGTTTTCATTCCTTTTGTTGAAAATTTATATGTTCTATTCAAAATATCGAGAACTGCCAATAAATATACGGTAACCTCTAAACACGGCAATGAAATATACAATGTCTTTCAAAAACTGTTAACATCTCTATGGGAGATCCTTAATGATATTTATTTTAAAGTTTCCATCTGTTCACGATTCTTGTCATGACATTATTGGAATTATCCCCATGTAGTCTTCGTAATATGTAAGTTCTGCTTTTCTAATCAAGATACTTTTATAGAAATATTAACAATTTTGAATCATCTGTGGAAGATTTTCAAGAATGTGTCTACAAGGATGATGAACATATGAAGATTGTTTGAAATTATATCACAAAAGGTGCACCTATAAGGGCGTTACCATTTTTTTTTTCTGTGCATACGAGAGAGAAAATTTCAAGGTTTGATTTGTTCGATTTTTTTAGATAAGTTTTCATGATTATCAATTCATTTGTAATCGCGTCCTCATCAAAAAGAAGACACAGCTTTTGAAGGGAAATTGTTAGCATCCTAAGGTGGCTCTTTTGAGGGGAATGCCGACAGGCATTTTTGGATCCTGCACTCGGACCTACCTTTAAAAAAGGCCTTGCGCCACACTCGTTCGGTTGGTGAGATGTACGATAAATATACTGATCAAAAAGAAAAATAACTTTACTAGCATTAAATATTGATAGCTGAAGCAACATAGTCTCTACCTCCACAAGATATTATCCCACAAAGGTCGACGGTAAGTTATCGTATACCTAAGTAGCACCCTGAGTAATGTTCTAAATAAATCAATGAGTTTTAAAAACTAAAATGATACTTACAAAAATGCATAATTCCAATATAATCTATTGCTAGGAAAATTTCAAGGTACTTTGAAAGTTTCAGTTCCCATCGAATCACCTAAGTTAAGTAACGATAATCCTTCTCAGTATTTAGATGGGGAGCCACTTATCGACAGTAGATATCGTAAGTAATGCAAGGCCTCGTGGCACGTAGCAAACTTGTTTGGTTTCTTTGTTTGACTGGTATATCAACCTTCGTGGGCCATCCTTGGAGAACAATAGTGGTACTATTTAACCTATGGTGAATTGGTAATTGATCTCAATGAATTTGCTTGTATCATTCAAAACCTCAAAAGTCTAAAAAAAAAAAAATTTCTTAAAGTGCAGTCAACTCTTTGTATCCAAGGCATCCCAGAATGTATTCAACCACAGATTTAAAATATCCAAAAAAATAAATAAAACCAGAAAAATTCCATAAAGCAAAACTTTAATTTGATACACACACTGCGCCGTGTAGAAGACAAAGCATTGCACAAATTCTCACTTTCTTGTATTCATTTTTTGAGCACTTCAAATCTATAGTCTTGTTCATTCAATACTTGTGCTGTGAAAATCCTTTATTGACGTTCTCTGAAATGAAAGCTACTTTTAAACATTTTTCATCTTTTACGAAATAAACACAGAAATTTTTAAAACCAGTCGGTTACCTCCTAAATTTAGGAGAAGTCCCTGTGGCGTAGTAATTTATGTGGTCCTATTTACCAACCCCTCCGCTCGGGCAGGATATGACACAAGGTCAAATTTTTAAGCGGAGTTTATCAGGTTTGAATTCAGAGTTTTCCTTCTCCTAGACTACTTGCCTCACCAAGGCTGAAGAACCTAGTCTGTCCTATTTACCCATAGCTGGAGGGAGAATAATTGGATTCATACCTTTCCCAAGGGTATTAGTGCTTTGTGAAGTGCAATTAGTCTCGTCCAGGATTTGAACTCGTGTCGCCGTGTCCATTTCCTACGACGATAACCATTACACCACGGGCACATCCAGTAGTAATTTATGTGGTAAGCGATCTCGAACTCCAATCGCGTTATTACGCTCACTTTCGGACTAATACCCTAGGGAAAGGCATGAGCCTCATTATCCCCTTCACCAATGAATTATCTATTACCATTACCATTCTTATACAAGGATGGCTTTGGCATTAAATAACCCATGAACGTTGATATGCTAAACACTTACCTTAATTGAGTTTAGCACAAAGCTAGGGGTATGGAGAACAGAGAGAGAGAAATGAATTCACTAATGATGATCTGCAAGCTCACTCTCCAACCATCGCTTCATGAGAGGTGCCCACATCGAGTATTAGTTGATTTTGGGTAACTTTAAAAAAAAAAAAAAAAATCAAAGCGTTTTAATTTTTTTGCACCTTTTTCTAATGTAAGTCATTTCAATTATTTTTCAATTCAAAAGAAACTAATTTTCAGATTATAATTTTGCAAATAACAGCCGTTGTCATACACTACTGCTGGATCTTGACAAACGAGGAACAAGTATACATAAAAATATAATCTTATATTTTTATTCTTCGACGGGAACGCTTACGTGATGCGGGAGAACAGTCGGAAGAGTTCGCACAAACAAAGGAGTTGTCGGATCAGCCAGCGGGAACTGACTTCAGCCAAAGTTCTAGACCTTATAGTCTTAAAATTCTTACGTGACTAACATGGCCATGCCTTTTCATCCATGCAATACTTGTTCTTCATTGGTCACATTTTTTATGCCTCGGATATCACGCCAACGTATTTCTACTTTTCCAGTAGTCACTTTGTTGATTTTATCTACAACCTGTATCTGTCAACTACATCCACCGAGTTCATCGCCGGTCAATGCAATATATTACACAGCTCTATCAAAAAAGACATTTTCCCATTTTTCTAAGTTTACTTTAAAATATTTTCCCCCTTGAGTGTTGATTTCCAGACAAAATTCGTTGATGACTATTTGCATAGTATTAGGTATTGATATATAATAGACTTGATTATAATATACACGTGTAACAGAGTAGTGACCTAGTTAGTTGCATATATTGTTGAATGTGTTGGCAGTTGGAGGTCTGGAGCAGTGGACAATGTCAGATTTCAAGGCAAAAGAAATCCACTAACTCAAATAAATATTGAGAAAAAAAAAAATCAATAGGCGAAAGAAGGTCCATAGAAATCGATTTGAAATAGTGAAATGTGCAAGGTGGGATTGAACTTGAAAATATCCAAGATCAAGTTAGTTGGTGAAGCAAAATTCATCCCTCCCTTGCTATGTTCCTCGGCATGGTATTCACACTTTATTAAATGTTAGAAAACCTTATCCTCTTTAGTTGAATACAGTCATTTTCCCAAAAATATGTTGGCATTGAAAAGGTTGGGAGAAATACGGGCAATGAATGAGTTTTGTTAAAAAATAATGACGAATGGATTTCTGAAAGGTCTAAGTGGGCTGATATCGAAATGTTTATTTTCTCTAGGCTGAGAAAATAGAGATGGTGAATCATTGCTTTGTAGAAAAATAGTAGCTAATTGAGAACATTAGCTAAAACAGACTACAAATGGTAGAAGGTGACGGATAATCGGTCACAAACCAGAATGTGATAAACATGAGATGGGTCTTTACTCAGTCACTTACCAACCACCAGACTTAGAGGAAAGTGACCCACTCCTGTTGTAAGAAATCAAGAGTCATCCATTATTCCAAGATAGAAATATCAATGGCAGAAAAGTATATTTGATCATATAAACTTGGAAATTTCCATTGTCGACTTATTATTTTCAACCCAAGTGAGTTTAGTTAGAAAACCACAGCTTGCAGATTTAAATCATAAGATTTTATCACCAATTAATAGAAAGAGATGTTATGTTTTTGTGCTGTGCTGAAGGATTGACCTTATGCTTAACCACATCCCATTGGTACAGTGGCAGAGGTCCACACGTATGCATACAGTATTTTAGGAGCCCAAATGGTTGGGTCAGCAGCCAGGATCGGACAGTATGGATCATACTGGAATCAATCCTTTTTAGATTCTGAACCATGACAGTATATTACGTGTGTGTATGTATGAATAAACTAAAATTCCCATGAAGACTTTTGCAAATTGTTTATCAAAGTTAGTATTTCCATCAAGAATTTAAAAAATTATTTCCAGAAAGTGCTTAAATACTTTTAAGAGCTGCATTTATTATGGACAAATCTTTACCAAAATTTTTCTAAGTGATCAATATTTGTCTGTTTTTTAAACAAAGTTTAAAAACCTTTTAAAAAAACAAAAGCTATTCAATACTATTATCTGTAACTATTTCATGTAATTTGTTGGCATGGTTTTCAGACAAATACTTTGTCTTGAGTAGCTTGCCTTTTATATTTATTTTAAAAATAGGAAAAAATATTCATCAATGGAAAAATAATTTGAGAATAAGGCAAAATATCTAGTAGCAGATGGCATGATAAAACATTTATTTCGGCATCATGGAACTGGTTCCAGTAACACTTGGCAGACATACAGATACTCCACTGGCCTCTGCACTCCACAGATTTAAACCCCATTGAACAACTGGAGACATGTAGCAGATCTCACTATATTTCTAGCATCCACACATCTGAATGAGGTACTATCTCCAAGGTAGCAACGGCTTTAGGACTTTCTCAAACAACAGTAATACAGGGGGAGCATATTAAGAATATGTGAATTTCAGACATATCAGCAGCACATAAAAAAAATGTGAGAAAAACAGGTGATGGTAGCAATTGACAGGAATGGTAGGAGAACATTGCACCAATTCAATCCTAGAGGCATTTAATTCATCAATCAATGCAGTAAACAACACACTGCATTCTATGCGAATTTGTAACCACTGACAAAATCTTCCAAGATAAATTTTACAGACGTATTTTCATTTTTTTTTTTTATCTGAAAAAAAAAATAAATAAATAAAAATAAAAATAAAAACCAAATTTGAAAACTTATTGTCCTTCAGTCTAATTTGTGTTAAGCTCTCTAAACCAAGAACAATACTAGATTCAAACCTTAAAACAACAATATTCAGTAGTGGTGGCATAATCATCATAGGAAATGAATTTGGTAAGTCAAGTTCAAATCCTGAACAAAGCTTTTTACATTTCACTTTATGTTAACATCTTGAGGAAAGACAAATCTGTCCAGACTTCAAATCTCAGCAATAAGTTTGGTTGGGTTTTATGGCATATCAACCATTGTAAGTTATTTAATGCCAAATATATATATATAATTTCTAAACACATTTTGTAGATAAATCTATCATTTGTGTAAACAGTCAAATGATCAAACAGTTCTATTTCAAACAATTCAGTTGAGCATAAGTACACAGTATAAATGTCAAACAGTTCTATTTGACCCATAGAACTCTATCAAGTACTACCACTCCAGCCCAGAGTGGACCTGGGAGCAATGAAAATTAAGGGGTACTCTGCATCCTCCAAAGCTCCAGCATTACTTAAGCCTCACCATCAGGTTGCTTAGTGTCATATCCCAGATGCTCATTGGAGGAATCTAACCCCTCTGCAGAGATACAGTTGGTGTATTCTACAGACCCAGCCAACTGAGCCAGCTTTTTATACATGTATCAAATAAATACGATTTGGCTTGGTTGGATTGGGTTTTATGGCATATTAACCATTGTAGGTTATTTAATGCCAAATCCTCGTTATACATATATATTAGATTTACATGATTTATCCAAGTATTGCTACGTATCACTAACAATTCAATTAAACATCAGTTATTTGTTTACACACAGCTAAATGATCAAAATGTTCAATTTCCAACAATTTAGTTTAGCATGTCATTTGTTTGCACTGAGTTTAAAAGTCAAACAGTTCTTTCTGACCCATAGATAGGACTCTTTCAGATACTATAGAGGACCCAGGAGTGATGGCAATGAATGGGTACTCCACATTTCCCAAAGCTTCAGGACTGTAGCTTTATCAGGCTAAAGGATGATGTTGAGTTTTTTGGTTTAATGGTATATCAACCCTTGATGGTTATTCATTGCCAAATGATATATATGTGTAGGTGTGTGTTTTAAAGAGAATAGTTTGTAGGAAACTTATTTTTCGAGGAATTAGAGCTCATTTGTTTGCACAGAGTTAAATGGTTTCAAGTATTGCTTACACTTATAATTCTATTTAATATTAAGTTGGATGATTGGGTTTTATGGTATATCACCACCCTTGTAGGTTATTTAATGCCAAATCCTATTTATACATATATCAAATATGTATATGATTTGTAAACTAATAGTTTGTCAGTAAAATTTTTAAACAAGCCAGAACACATTCATTTGCATACAGTTAAATTATTTCAAGTATTCCAATCTAATGTTATTCTAAAGGCTATTTAAAATCAATCATTTGTTAGAACACAGTTAAATGGTTATACATATGATTCTAAGTGAATAGTTTGTAGGTCATTTTATTTGTTTAAAAGTTAGAGCTAATTTGTTTGCACACAATTAAGTATTGCTATGGTTTGCACTTACTTAAATGGCCTCAAGTACAGCAAACACCAATAATTTTATTTAATATTAATCATTTATTTGCACACAGTGAAGTGGTTTCAAGTATTGCTATTCAACAGCAATAATTTTATTCAACATTACTCATTTGTTTGCACACAATTAAATGGTTCCAAGTACTGCTATGTACCAACAACAATTCAATTTAACATCAGTCATTTGTTTGGATGCAGTAAAATGGTCAGACAGTTCTATCTGATCCATAGATGGGACCCCATCAGGTACTACTACCACTCCGGGTCAGAGTGGACTTGGGAGTAATAGCAATGAAGGGGTACTCCACATTCCCCAAAGCTCTAGGACTGAAGCCCTTAAGTGGCATATTCAGGACACTCGATGAGGAGCTCTTACACCTATGCAGTCAGTATATTCTACACCCCCAACTGACTGGGTTGTATTTAATATTAGTAATAATAGCTAATAAAATATTGAACAATTCTATTTGACCTACAGATGGGACCCTAAGAGGTACTACCACTCAGCTGAAAGATAAATTTAAAAGGTTAGACTTGGTCTCCTGCCATCCAATGCTATTTGGTAGAGCAGTTGGTTTGTTTAACCCGGTTTCTCTAAAGAAAAGGAGATGGAAATTTAGTTTTTACAGAAAGCTATCTTTTATTATTTCTAATTTGTGCTGCTTTTCATAGTAATAGATTAATGATCCAAATTAAAAAAAAAAAAAAAAAACGCTCAAGATTGAAAATGAAAGAAAATACTTATTAATATTAATAACACTAATAGTCAACAATGCTTCATCTAAAAATGAATACAAGATGCAATTAAAACTACAAAGTTCAAAAAACTATAACAGCTAAAACAGCACTGAGAGAGAGTGAGAAAGAGAATAAGGTATAGTTTTTTTTTTGTTTTTTTTTTCAATTTTGAAGATGATGCATGCTTCATGGCTCAGTAGGTAGAGCAGCTGGTGCATTTAAGCAGGCAAACAAGTTCAAATGAGAACTTAGATTCAGTATTATTTCTGATCTGCACCATTTCTTGCAGTTATAGAATGACAACCCTAGTAAACTGCAATGTAAACAAATAAAATTTTAAAAAAACGAAATATTCAAGATGAAAGAAAGTAGTCAAAATTAATGATTGACAAAATTTCATCTAAATAAAGAAAAAGATTAATTGAAAGATACTATTAAATATTATACAAGTAAAAAAAAAAAATTTTTTTTTTAAAATGGGTAAAAACAAATATGGTGCCATAAGAGATTTAAAAAAAAAAAAAAAAAAAAAATACAGGATGAGTCTATAGGTTTCATTTGTGAATGGTTTACCATGGCTAAGTTGATACAGCAGCAGGTACATCTATTATTCTATTACTTCCAGTCTGAGCTGTTCCTTGATCTCATAGAATAACAGAGCGACTTGCTATAAAAAGAAAAATACTAAAAATTTAAAAAAGAAAAGTAAAAAAAGAAAAAGATAAAAGAAAATACTAACAAAAATTATTGATAATGCTAAAACACTTGATTTAACAAACAAACAAAAAAAAAATTCAGTCGTAGATCAAAAATCCAACAGTATTAAGTATAACAATATTTTGAATTTTAATTTTGTGTACAAATACAAAATATCCTATGAAGTAGAATTTATAGAAAAAAAAATGACACAAAAGAACTGGTCACTAACCAAAAGCTTTGTTTCATGATAATGTCCTTTGAGAAAGGCATGAACTCTTAAACTTTCATTAATACAAACAGAGATATCAAAATACATGAGTACCAGAGTCCAGATTAAATCCAAAAAATAATTTTAACAACCAATACCTATAAATCAACCAACATACAAAATAATGAGAAAAATCTTCATTGCTGCAATAAAAAAACTTTTTCATGAGATAGTGAAAAGAATTATCATACTCTGATATACTCTGACAAGTGCCTTCGTCTTGGTGGTTATCATTGGACTATTTTGAGCTGTTATAAAGCCTTCTCAAGGTATCTGTCATTGTAACCTAGGAATTTTGAACGAGTATAAAGGACATCAGTATATAATGAGACAGTGGTCCAGTGAGTGTCAGTTACCTACCAGTCAAGAGTTCAGTACCCTGAAATGATAGTGCATAAAAAGCCAGATACTCCAATTCAATGAAAGAGAGACAAAAACTCACAGACAAATTAACTGGAAAGAATAAACTGATATGAAATATCCCCTGAGTATGGACAGCAGAACAGAACTAACCCCATCTGTGGATTACATAAAGTACTTAGTACTCTTTTGGGATTTTGGAACTAGCTACAACAGATACCTGGTAGAAAGCCAGAGGGTACAATGACTATATAATCTTTTGACAATATAACCACCAAGATGAGTTCAAGTGCACAATAAAGATATGTATAATAATATCTTTTCTCCAAAATTGAAACAAAAACTGCTGAAAAGAAAAATTATTTCCTCCCACATATATGATAAAAAAAATATTTTAAAAAATCAAATAAAAGCAAATCTAAACAACATGTTAGGTAATAAACTTTAATAAATTTTCTTTCAGGTAAAAAGAAAGAAAAAAATATGGAAAATATTTCCATAGTTTAAATGCATTTTTTTTTCTTTAGCTTGTTAAAAAGCAGTTATTAAAGCAAGTGTAAAATAACACAGTATTCTAGAGCACATCAACATACGAAATGGGATCAGAAATTAATCCCACTAAATGACATCTAGAATGATTCACAAACAAATAAACCTTACAATGAGAAAACCATGAAAAGTTATACTTCAGACTATAAGGCCATATTATTTTTTTTTCTTTTAATAAGTTTGTTTTGGGATTTACAGGCTATAAATGGAATCTCGGTTGGGGGGGGGATATGTAAGGAAAAAAATAGTTTTTCCTGATTACTTTTTTTTATTTTTTTTAATTCTATTGTGGAGAGAGGGAAAAACAAACTTTAAACAAAAAAATAAAACACCACAAAAAGATTTTCTGTCAACGCAACATTTCATCCAGCCAAGGAGTGGGGAACCTTTAGCCTTCTCGACAATCAAGGGCAGCTTTTCACAATGTCATCAAAAGACCAGTTAAATTGGGTACCTCTACTTTAGAACCAGATATCTGAATGCTTTCTCAAAAAAAAAAAAAAAAAAAAAAAAAAAAAGTCATTGAAAAAGGTTAAAGCTTTTCATAATTACATTATTAACTAAAAGCTGAAACCAGTCATGGACAAACTTTTTCAAGAAGCAGGCTGCATTAGACATTAGGCAGGCCATACTAATAAAAAAATTCAAGGTAATTTTATGTTGAAGGTATCTCAACTATTTTCACTACAGAAGACCTAATGAGTAAGCATAGAAATAAAGAAAAGTGGATTCTTTTCTCTTCCCTAAAAAGATCTTTTCTATAAAAAAAAAAAAAAAATCAAAGACTTAGGAGGGCAATTTAGAGTGCACTGGAGGCCACAGTTAGTCTATGACTGGTTTACATTTTAGATTTTGTTGTTAGCATATTAAGAAATTTACTGGGTTCAGTCTTACTAGTAGACAATTTTAAATGCAGCCTTTAAATATGAGAAGGTTCCTCACCCCTAACCTAACCAAACAGTGCATAAGTTTGTAGATTTGATTTTAAAACATTTTAGCAGTTTTTCGGGGGGGGGGGCTCCTTAATTTTTTTGAGAAAAAATGTCAACAAATTCAGTGAAAAACAATTAGAATATTGAAAGTGATAAAAGAAAAGAAAAAAAAAAAAAATGAAATAACAGATTTCAAAATACTGAGGTCAGTTTTATAACTGGGGTGGGAGTAGGGATATCCACAAAACAACTTATCAAAAAATAAGTCATCAGAAAAAAATTATTAAAAGAATATACAACCATTCAACCACCCTCCTCCTCAAATCTTAAATGATCACAATTATTACAAAACAATTTTTTTTTGAACCAGCAAAATTTCATTCCGAATTTTTCCTCAGAAAAGGCAAGTTTGAAATATCAAAAGTTGTTTTTTGGAGAGCTGTTTTCCCTTAGACATATTTAAGATAAAATAAAAAGTTATAAAGCTGAAGCAATGTGTTTTGGCCGATTTATTTCATAAAGTTATATATACACACACACACACACACATTCTTGTGCATAAATTTACTCTTGGTTTATGGTCACAAAATCTTCCATTCATGGAATTCGTGAAGCCAAAAGGTTGCTCCTAGTCCTTTCCATAATGTTTGAATTTCAGCCTTACAAAATTGTTATTCATCTATGGATTGAGTTCAACACTTTCTCCAAAATTTAGGCCTTAAAATTTGGCCAACATGCAGGTATACACTGTACAGGGTTATTCTTATTCTATATATTGGAATTTGAAACTTTCAAAATTATGACTTGTGTATAGGTAGACGCCAATTTTTAACAAAAATCAGGGCTTCAAAATTAAACCTATATACAAGTGTGTATATGTGTATATATATATATATATATATATATATATATATATATATATATATTACACACAGATGATACATACTTTAAAAAGAGTATGGTGATGGCTGTGGTAAGTTATGATACCATTAGAAAATGAACCTACTTATTCTGATTTATTAATTGATTTCAATTAATGATTTGAAACAGATTCAAAAGAATTATTTGTATTATTTTAGCTTAGCATTCAGTGTGTTCTTGAAACTGAAATTGCAAGTATGAACAGAAGATTAGCCAATAACTGTAATTCTTTTCAGTAAACCCATTTATATCAGATCATTATCAAAAGTCAATGCTACAAGTTTATTTTCTAACAAATCATTTAAAGGCTGTCTTAAGTAATCATTGATTGAAATTGTAAAAATCAATAAGCTTACTTAAAAATTTACACAATAAGAACTCGATAATTAGAAATTAATAGTTATCTCCCTTGAGAAAGTCTCTTGATCAGGATGATTGCTTGATTAGGTTGCTTACAATAACAGCTATTTAGTGGTTACCTAGCAAAATACTGAGCAGGCTCTTCAATACTTAACTTCAGTGATGTAGAAACCAATGTTTTCACCATGACTCAACCAGAAGACAATTTGTTCTTTAAGAGAATTTTAAGACTACTAAAAAACTTGCTATGATGTGCCTTTTTTATTTTTTTTTGCTGTGTTATGGTTATATACAAAATTGGATCTTTATAATATAGTTAGTTATGAATTGAAAATTAAAACCAGATAAATAATATAAAAGAAAAAGTAAGTCCTATTAAAAAAAATTAACTTTTAAAGTAGAAATGCTAAAAGCTTTTTAGGCAACCAAATGAAGTTTGATATAAATAGTATTTAAAAGGCCAACCGAGAACAAGAAAAGACATTAAAAATAAATCTATATCATAATGAGGGTGGCTTTATAAGTTATGACCAATAATAAATACAGCAGTTACTCTGAGTTATAGTAAGGAGATAACAAATAGGTCTATCTCACTTATTCCATCTTTGCTCAAACATCAGTTGCCAGATAACACCCAACAAATGTGGTCTGTAAAATAACAAGTCTTCTCAGCTTTGTTTTCAACTGAATTTCAACAAAATTTTACTTCACAAGAAATGTTTGCAAACAGATGTGTATATAAGTTAGAGCAGTTTGTAGAGAAAACTAGACTGATAGGAGTTCAATCTCAGTCTCTGTCATTGAAGTATTTTTTGGCTAATCCAATCTGAAAAAGGCACTAATCCACTTCATCTACTTTTTCTTATGTCACACACTAAAAAAATGACATTGAATGTTTAGTAAAGAGAAGACTAATCATCAAACTAAACACAAGGATGATTTCTATTTCTTTCAATTCTGTTGGGGAGAGGGGTGTTCAGCTCTATTGACTGTGTTAAGGTACTGCTCACAAAAGGCAAGGGCAAAAATCCATACTACATTGTTCACTTGCATTGGTAAAACTTTTGCCTAGCACCTAGAAATCAAAATATAACAAATTTTTATATTCAAATAAGAATTTCTTTAAACTTGCATTTTTTTTTGGCACTTAATACAAAGTTTTAGCCAATTTTTTAAATAATTTTGAAAAAATAAGTTTAGTTTTACAAATATTCCAATCTAGGATGGTGCAACCAAAAAAAAAAAAAACTTTGAAATTAAAACACCTTAAACAAAAACCAATACTTTGACGTTTTAAAATTGAAATTTAAAATTAAATGATTCAGTATCTTTTCTTTCTTTTTTTATAATTATGAACTTAGTTATGCTAGTGAAATGATAGAGAAAATACTGAAAAGCCTTTACCAAGTTCATCTAAAATTTACAAAAAAACAAAAAAAAACAAATTAAACCAGCAAGTTTTTTTTATCAATTTGCAAAACAAATGAATTTCAAGGTGAATTGAATATCACGTGAAACTAGGAACTGATTTTAAATGCAAGTTATTTTTTTTAAATAAAAATCAGTTTTCAAAGCAAACTTAAGTCCAAACTGACCATCACTTAATCCAGCCATTTTTAATCTGGTCCTACTATGAATCCGGACATAACTTTTGAATAAGTATTATTTCAAATTGCCGCATCAATCTTTCATTACAGCTTCAATATTACAAACAGTAATTTCAACTGTCAGCTCAAAGTCCAATAAGTTTCATTTAGATCATTTCTTCTATAAAACAATATAAAATTTTAGCAGACAAAATGTTGTTGTTGACCACTATATCAGACTACTGCTTATATATATATATATATATATATATATATATATATATATATAAGGACACACAAAGGACAATTCTTAACTCAGTTTAAATAGTCATGGCAGAGTATCTCCATTTGTACAGTGGTTAAAAATCCATCTCAACTCAAGGCCAGTATATTATTACTGATGAGTCTCAGGTAAATTTATATAAGTAAATGTCTATTCTCTTTCCACTATGATGAAAGATATTTTTGTTACCTAACAGTATATCTACTTTTTATTTGTTTCTTTTTAATGTCAATAATGCATCATTTAAATAGCAGTGTAGCCAAATCAGAGAACTATTACATTAAAAAAACAATCTAAATTTACAATATAACATTTTTTTAACTGAATCAGTCAAAAAAACTAAGAGGAAAAAAAAATCCAGAAGTTATTTACCTATTCTTCTACCCACTTTCAAGAATTTCTAACCCAGAATCCACAGGTTCCAATGTTGAATTAGTGATAGTCAATCTGTACTTTCTTTCCTCCACCTTTCACATTTATCTTAAAATGCCGATCTGAATGTGAAGAATTCTTCCCTTTTTAACAAATAAAAATCCAAATAGATAAAACTGGATTTCATCCGAACAACACTCGCAGAACAGCATGTATTTTAGAAATACAAAATGTCTTTATGTATCAATCAAGAAAGAAAAAAAAAAGAGAGTGGTGGCGGTAATTTTTCTTTTAGTTTTGTACACTTACATTTTAGCAATGCAGCCATCATGTATTTAGAATGCATCACACAGTTCATTATAATCTTTTATATATAAAAAAAAGGTGGGGGATGATTTTAGCCAATCTAATATCTAAAAAATGAATTCCCTCAATATCAGTCATCTTATAGAGCTCATACACAATGTTTTTTTGAATTTACAAAGCTTTGCTTAGTCCTATACACAGGCTTTAGATTGTTTACTGTACCTGTTGTGATAAAGTCATTGTGATGCTGTTAGGAGTAAATTCATTGTATAGTAAATTTATTGCAGGTAAATTATTTGAGGCTAAATTCAGAATTTAATCATTGCTTTTAAGAATTGAATAAAAAGAACTAAAAGGGTTAGAAAAACCCGATAAGAACGATTAATCTGATAGGATGAATTTACCTAGGATCTCATGATGCATATATTGTGTTGCCTTGATTCAGACTATGACCTGATAGATATCACAAATTAAACTGAATTAACCTAAATTAATATTCCACAAATCAAGCATTCAATTTATTCACTATTTTTTTTAAATTTAAAAGAAAGGAAAAAAAAATAAACTACATGTGTGGGTAAAGAAATATATATTTCAAAAACATAAAACAACTAGTAAAAACTTTTTTGAAAAAAATAAAATGAAAACAAAAAAAACAAAAACAAAAACAAAAAAAACAACAAGGGTAGGTTCCAAAAAGGAGTTAGAATTGCTTTAAAATACTTTTTCCAAAATTTAAATAGAATAAGATTTTTTTTTAAATGGAAGAGAGATAATAAAAAAAAGTAAATGGACATTAAACAGGTGTATTTTAAGTAAAAAAGCATTGTCCTTACGTAGTTTGAGTGCATGATTTTACCGGTGCTGTGTGATCAACTAGCAGCACTTGTTTCTCTGAGCTAACATTTTCCTTATTAATTGAACTACAATTGCTATCATCTACACTGCTGTTACTATGACAACTTTGTACTGAGGTTGCGTTTGTTGTTTTGTCCATCTTGCAGTTTATGGTGCTGGATGCAGCTGAACATTCAGAAACAGTAGTGGATGGAATTTCTGTTGGCTGCAGATTGGGGAGGGAGTCAGTAGCTGGGACTGTGGATCCCATAGCTGGCGTCACACAATCTGGGGTTACACAGCTTTCAGCAGGGGTGCTGTGGTCAGTTGCCTCATCTGTCTTCAGTGAAGAGTTTGGAACTGATACCTGTGCAGACTCAGCTGGAAAAAAAAAAAAAATTTTTAAATAGAAATTTCAAAAAAATTAAAATCAATTACTGCTTCCAAGGAAAAAAATCATCTGGTTATGCCTATAATAACTTTGATAATTATAAAAATGTTTATACCCAAAGATATATATATCTCCCAAGATATATATGTTTATACTCAAAAATATATATTTATATATTGTTTATACCCAAAGATATATTATAATATAGCTTATATAGTATATATTTATATATTATAATATAGTTCATTTATGTTTATACCCAAAGATATCTTAAGATTGATTTTAATGGCATGTCAACCCATTTAGGGTAATTTTATGTATTAGCATTCATTTTCATTTAATAACCTGTTTTCTTTTAATAAGTGAGTTTTTTGCTGATAACTTTTGTGATTATTCTCAGCTACAAGAATGCCGTTAACAACCATAGGCTTCTTGTGAATTGGCAAAAATAGTCTAATTGGAAAGTCTTAAAAGCAATGATAACCTTATTGTGAAGGATAAGGAGCAAACATAACCTTATTGGTTTGGACTAGAAGTAATGATAACTCGGTTGGTAAGGATGAGGAGTAATGGTAGCCATATTGGGAAGGAATAGAAGTAATGATAACACCATTAATAAAGAACTAGGAGTAACGTTAGCCATATTGGAAAAGACAAGGAGCAACTCATGGCTTCAAAAGTTTATTCTATTAATTAATGACAGACTATAAATTGTCAACCTATACATGAGTATATACAGTATTATCAATATAATTTTAAATACTAACCAGACGTATTGTCAGTGGAGGATGGAGTTGAAGAAGTTTCAGCATAGCAACACTTGGGACCTATAAAATGAAGAATGTTTTTTAAATATCCTCATTTATCACAGACACTGTTCTGTTTTTTTTGTTGCTGTTTTTCTTTTTTTTTTTTAAGAAGTAAAGAAATTGGAACATCAATTCAGAGCATTACTACTTCAATTATTACATTTGGTTCATGAACAAACACTCAAGAGGTAGAGAGAAGTAGAAAATAGAAAGACTGAGGATCAGTGGAAGGCAAGTCACACATATACAAAAAAAAAATAAACAAAAAAAAAATAAACAAAAAGCTCTTTCCACCCACAAGGAAACTTACATTCTTCAGCTGGTGGGGGACTTTTCTGAGCTCGCAATCGTTCCTGCTGGGCACGGCATAATGATTCTAATTTCTGGATTTTTGTCTGCAAAAGGATCCTTTCTTTATCCATTGTTGTTTTCTGGAAGGAGGGAAAAATATTAACTTTAATTTGATTAAACAGAAAAAGAAACTCTTCAGTCTTAATTCAATACCTGCTAAAATTATTTGAGAGGAAAATTTCAAACTTTTCTTTAATACATGGAGGCCTTCCACAAATAATCTATACACAATTTAAGGTTGGTAAGAATAAATAATCACAATATATAAAAAGTTCTGTCCCATTTATGGGACATTGTCAAGATCTAAAATATAAATATAGCAATTTCTTTTGTTGATGTCATATAAGTGGAACAATGGCATCTATTGGGTTAAACTGTGTTGTATATATTAGCAAAAATGATTCTGAAAAAAAAAAAATGGACACAGAAAATTGAGAGGGAGTAAAATCAAGTAAATGTTGAATATTCTTTTTTATTTTCACAAAAGCGAGTCAAAAGTTTCGCAATATTTTGATGAGGACAAGTTTCTGGCACATATATCACATGACTGAAGCAGTTCAAGCTGTGGTTGGTAGTATTGTGATAGTTGGTGAACTGCCATGTTTGTACATTACTTTACTCTGTGTGTGATTAGAAAGCTGCACAGATGAACAAGCCACATAGTTTAATTTGGGAATTTATGCTTTATAAGTTCAAATAGGGTTATCATAACTCTGCTGAAGCAACCAAAAACATTATGTCACGCGATATCCCACTGGGAGGAGGGAGATAAAATTACTACTCCTCGTATTTGAATTGACAGTATCAAGCCGTCAAAAAAGTGACCATTAAGGAGGAATGTAGGTCACAGAGGGGATAAACAGATGTTGGTACTTGGTGACCTTACCCAGGTCGCCGGACACCAAGAGGAAGAAGAGAGGAGCCAAATGATTGGCCGGGACCCCAAAACGGAAGTGGGGACCCCCTCCCCTCAGCGGAAGTAAATAAGAAGAAAGTGAGTTTTTGAGCAGGGTTCATAGCGGGCAGACGAACCATAGCCATTTTACTCCGGGTGGAAGACAGAAGAATTACTGAGACAAGAGGGACTCCAGGTTCTTCAAGCCAGTGTAAAAAAATAGAACAAAGTCTATTAGCCCGTGAAAGAGGAAAGATTCTCCAGTGGAACTCCGTCGAAAAATAAGATAAGTAACTTTGGGGACATTTCTCCTTTATACCCAAATTTTGTATACCACTCTCTCTCTCTCAATTTGAAGAAAGACAAAAGTCAAGAAGGGACATTTATATTCGTGGACTGTCCAATTATTATATGTTTTGACACTTTGAAAGTGTATATAACTGTAGTAAAGGAATTCATGTTGTTTTATGTTACCATGTGGTCTATGTTATTATTTCATGCTTCCTTTCCAGCTTCTATTCGCCTTATGTTATCTTGCTTAGAATTGTCCTATTAATTCCTTTAAAATATCACACGGGAAACCGGAGTTGCCGACTACTACAATATAATATTATTACGACTAAAACCTATAGGTCCATATTCTTCCATTGTCTTGGGGAAGGAAGAAAGCGGCCTGGTGGGTGTGTGATAGTGTGAAATTTGGAACCCCTTGCCAGCGGCGGTCAGTCTGGTCCTAAATTCATCCCTCACGTAATATATCAGTTCTGTTATGCCTGAGATCAAAACTCTGAACGAGGACTTATTCCATAGCGGATTAAGTGCCAACCTGCCCCGTCTTCACACGTGCGAAAATAAAGTCCCGTTTTGGGATTTTAGTCAATTTGCCGTCACAATTAGCTTTCCAAAAGGTGAAGGCACAGTTGATAACAGGACAGTAACCAAAGCCATAGGGGCAAATTTAGAGAGTACCAGGCAAGCTTGACATCTCACAGTCCAGTATGGTTAGTCACCCTCACAAACTTGGCAAAAGCATCTAGAGCTGGCAAATTGTCTCACATTACCAAAATATTGTATAACTTATTAACCTGAGTAGTATATCAATTCCCCTACTCCTTTTAAAGATATAATTTTAAAGAGGACAGATTGATTTGGTTTTATGGCATATCAACCATGGTTGGTTATGTTTTAAAAAATATATTGAATTTGTAAACATATTTTGTAGATAAACATGGTTAAATGATCAAACAGTTCTATTTCTATCAATTGAATTTAGCATAGATTATTTGTTTGCAAACAATTTAAATCTAACTCATAGACAGGACCTAATCAGGTGCTACCACTTCAGGCTAGAGTGGACCTGGGAGCAATGGTAATGAATGGGTACTCCACATTCCCCAAAGCTCCAAGACTGGAGCCTCACCATCAGATTGTTTAGTTTCATGATTATTGGAAGAGTCTTACCTCTCTGCAGAAATGCATTTGGTGTATTCTACAGTCCCAGCTGACTGGGCCAAGGACAGATAGAAGGAAGATATTAAAAACATTACTGAATTAATTATGTAGGTTGGGGTTAGGTATCACTCATTAGGGTGGTGAAATTTAAGTTTTCAGATTCTGATGTGAACATATTCTGGTAGAAAGTAACCTTGGAAAAACGTTACAGGAAAATTGCAATCAAAAATTTCAACTGAAATATAAAGAAAATGCAAAGGAAATCCAGGGAGGGGTAAATCTCTTTACAAAAAAGACATGAGATAAAGCCCTTGATAATTTAATTAAAGAGTTGATATCTTTAAGTCATAATAGATATTTATCAAGAAGCCATATTTCAACAAAATAAAAAATAAGTAGTATAAACAAATATTTCAATTTATTTATTTTATAAAGTAACCTTTTCATAATTAAATTCATTAGTCAATAAAGAAATACTGAAAGATTCAACAAATTAGTAGAATGTCTTTAATTGGAATCATTTTGAGATGAGGCTTCTTAATCTGAGAATTCATTTTTTTTATTTATTGCGGACTTGAAGAAGGCCAGCGGCGAAATTTGGCCAAAACATAGTGAAAGAAGAAACAACACAAAAATTACCAAGCTGAGGACAAAAAGTCCGCAATAAATAAAAAAATTAATTCTCTAATTAGTAGAATTTTAAAATGAGTGTACTTTGGCCTGGAAATTTTCCAATTATTTCATGCTTTGTTATTTTTAAAAAATGTAAATCTAATTTAATAAACAAATAACTCAATTTCCTATACGGCAAATCTACAATCTTATATAATGGAAATTGTGAGTGTGTTTGTAACCAAAATTACATCACCACCAGTCAAAATTCCCATAGTTATCTACATTATATTCTCAATGATTATTGAAGAATAAATTTATTCTTAATTAGCACCTTATCTATTAACAATGTCTATTAAAGTCTTTGCCTCAAAACAACCCATGTTATTAATACATTTAAAATCCTGCAATAAAATGTTTAAAAATGTTTCAATTTATAATTTCATTTTTAATCCCTAACAATATTAAAAATTAAAGAATATTTCTATGTACCAAATGAATAATAGTATTGTTATATAAATAGGCATAAAGAGAGTGGGGGTGTTTTTTGCATACATCTTGTACAAATAAACTGAGTAAAAAAAAAAAAAAAAAAAAAAAAAAACAATAACAAAACAAATTAAACATTACCTGATCAATCATTCCTAACAAGGCCTTGTTACAATTTTCCCACTTATTCTTCCAGGAAGCATTTTCTTTCTCTAATTTCCTGTTTTTCGATATCATCTACAATGTAAAAAACAAATAAGCTTTACTACAGAAAAAGTAAAAAAAATAACCATTGAGGCAATAAAAAAGTATTCTGGCATTAAAAAAAAAACAAAAAAAAAAAACAATTCAATGCATAGATACAGCATTAAAAGATAGAAAAAAAAACATTCTGGAAAAGGAACAAGTCTTCAAAGTTTTATTCATTTTTATTTTTGAAACCCAAAGTTTAAAAAAAAAAAAAAAACCCAATAAATTTGTTGGTGCTATTTGCAGAAAATAAAATATTTCTCCTTAACCTTTTCAAACTTAATATTCATCCAATGAAAATAGCTGTAAATAATACCACTTGGAAATTTCCATAAATAATCCCAGTTACCAAACAAGCTTAGCATCTCACAATCTAGTGTAGATCTCACTTTCATAACCTCAGCAAAATCATCTGATGCAGCCTAATTGTGCTTCATGTACTTCCAAAATATCACAAGACTTTTGACTTATCTTAGTATTTGTTATAAAATATTAATCTGGGGACATTTCAATTAGATTTTTTTTTAAATCTAAAATCATTGGCTCTAAAGAGCAGTGTTAATTGATAGTTTCAAGAATTCATTAAAGTAATCAATTCACAGAAAATAGATAAATATCAAAAATTAGATGCTATGAACGACAAGTGTTATTAACAATTCTTATCCCTATTCCAACTCATAATTTCTGGATTAAGTGAAGTTCTTCAATTCTTCACAGCAGTTGCATGAATGAATTCTGATCGACACATTCAATGCAATCATCTTATATTTTTTTGTTAGTGAGAATCAATCCAAAAAATTATAGCAAGATTCACCAATGGATCTTATTGCGAGATGTGAAACTCAGAATAAGAAAAGCCTTTCCTGTACTTCTATAAAAATTCTATCAGATCTTTACAAAGTTTACAGGCCTTCTGTTAGATACAATTCAAAGTTGCCCAGTCGGCTGGGGCTGTAGAATACACCGACTGCTTCTCTGCAGAGGGGTAAGACACACACCCCCGCAACGAGTGTTCTGATATGACACTAAACAATCTGATGGTGAGGTTCCAGCAATGCTGGAGCTTTGGGGAATGCGAAGTACCCCTTCATTGCCATCGTTCCCAGGTCCACTCTGGCCCGGAGTGGTAGCACCTGATAAGGGTCCTATCTATGGGTTAAATAGAACTAAACCGTGCTTCTTTCACTATACTGATTTTTGCATTTAAACTGCGTATTTATGCTAAACTGAATTGTTTAAAATAGAACTGTTTTGACATTGGAACTGCATACTAGTGCTGAACTGAACTGCTCGAAATAGAACTGATTTTGACGTCTAAACTGTGTACTTATGCTGAACTGAATTATCTGAAATAAAACTGACACTAAAGAATCTGATGGTGAGGTTCCAGCAGTGCTGAAGCTTTGGGGAATGCGGAGTACCCCTTCATTGCCATCATTCCCAGGTCCACTCTGGCCCGGAGTGGTAGCACCTGATAGGGCCCTATCTATGGGTTAAGTAGAACTAACAGCATACTTATGCTAAAATGAATTGTTTGAGTAAATTGAATAGCCTGAAATAGAAATTTTTTTGACAATTAAACCGTACTTACATTTAAACTGGATGCTTATGCTTAACTGAATTATTTGAAATGGAACTGTTTTTTGACATTAAAACTGTATTTACACATAACTGAATTGTTACATATAACTGAATTGTTACATATAACTGAATAGTTTGAAATGGAAATGTTTTTGATAATTAAACTGTACTTATGCTAAACTGAATTGTTTTAAATAGAACAGATTATTTACATAAAAATGGATTTGGCATTAAATAACCTAAAAAGGTTGATATGCCATAAAACCCACCAAACCAAACAATTCAAAGATACTTATTGAATATTGACCATACATAACATGGCTCCCACAGAAACAAACACTAAGATATCTATGTTGAATGCAAGTTACAGCAAGTAATACTACATTTATGAGACAATTCAAAACCCATAGATACTCCATGTTAAAAGAGTAAATAAAAAAACAAGAATGTAACTAGCCTAAGATTTTTTTTCATGCATTTTCCCATCAACTGCTATTTTATTGCTTGGGAACATTTTCTTAATTAAAAGTATATCAAATTGCTTGAATCAAAAAGGGTTTGTTTGTTCTCTAAGTAGTTAAGGAAACTACAAACTTTCTGAAAGTTTCATGAAATCATGATTAAAATAAAAAGCATACATATCATCATGTCGCAACATCAGTACAGATATCCCTGACCCTCTCCCACTACCCTTCTCTATCATCCATCACTTCCAGTAGGTCTTCAAAGTTACATCCTGTATCGGCACAGAGCTGTCATATGTAGGTTCAAGCTGGTCGTCCTGCCTTTGCTCGTCCATGTGAAGGGGTCCACAGGAGTACGTCACTTATGAGTTCTTCCCTACTTCTCTTGCATGTCTGATTCGTCTAACTTGGATAGTTTTCATGATGGGTGGTAAGTGGGCGTACAGCAGCTGCTTTGTGGGGTGCTGCCTCCAGAACTTATTCAATATTGCTCACAGCATTCTTGTGTAATTGCCACCAAGCTTTTTCTTTATATATATATATATATATATATATATATATATATATTGTGACAATGAAATACAACACCCTCATACATTCTCTAGAGGAGGATGCATGGAGATAGTAGTCAGCAAGGCAGGGAGTGATCTAAGTGTTATGAACGCTGTCACACTTTAACTCTCTCTATTGACACCAGGAGAAATAATCACGTGAGAACCTCACTCGTTATTGAATATGTACGTCAGTGGAGAAACCCAGACAGCTACTGTGATTTGGGCAAGGAAATAGACTGCCAAAAAAAAAAAAAAAAAAAAAAAAAAAAAAGCTAATATGTGACTATTTTTGAACCAACGGAAAATAGTTGCAGTTTATTCTTGGAAAGGAGAAGATGGAAGCAGAGAGGAATGAAAAAAAAGGACTTCTTGAATAAATTCACACGCTGGAGTCAGGGAACCTCATTAGTAAAAATACCCAAAATTGCTCAGTCTCCGAAAAGAAATAAAAGGGAAACCTTGGTACATTTTGGTCTTATCTGAAATAAGACGTGTGTCTATCAATTAACATGGCTATGAGAGCCCATAGATGAAAGAAATGAGAGAAAGAAAAGATTAGAAGTCAAGCAAGCCAATTCTTGGAAATCCCAAGTAAGTGAAACTGTAATTGAAATACGTTTAAGTTTCTCTTGTTGTGATATTCATGTTGATGTAAATAGACAGAAGCAGAGAGGAAAAGAATGCCTCTGATTAAAAAACCCTCTCTGAATTAATCAAGTGCAATTGAGCCAGAAAGTTGAGAATTAGAACTTTTATTGTCATCCTTTTTTCTTTTTTTTAAGAGTAATTTCCTCCTTTATATTGTTGCATAAACTGTATTATCAATAACTTGTAGATTTCTGATAAGAAAAGGGAGAAAAGAAGAAATATTCCCTAAATGAAAAAGCCTGGGAATTGATATTCCATTACTAGGACCCGAAGCCTGAGAAGTTGGACAGTATCTATTGTGTTGAGAAACTGGACTTTTTCTTTCTTTCTTGTTAAGAACAATTTTCTTCATTTCTATCTTTTGCCCGAGTTGTTTTGTTCAATAAAACAATATTTATATTTTGGGTTTAATTCAATCAACACGGCAGTCTGGATTTATTCTTTCAATGTTGAATGTTGTGTTTGTCAAAGGCCTTGTATTTGAGGAGGGAGAGCTAGCCAGTTAGCTGTGTTTAATTTCAGTCTTCCACCAATAACTCGCTAGTGACTTTAAAATGTGGATTAGCTAGGAGTTGGTGATATCAGTCATTATTAAATAGCATGGGCAATCCACAGCCTACCTATATGTCCGGCTTTAACTGGTGAACTTGGTGGGAATGGATAGAACCCTGCAAGCCTACTGAGCATATGGCGGCATAACAATATATACACATACATAAGGGCCATTTATCTAATAAACAAGATGAATTTTGTCTATAGAGTTGGCAAAAGGAACCACTGTTTACAGTTGCATTTTTTTCAAGGAAATCAAGTGATGGGTTCTTCCATGTCTTAGAAGACTGCCAGCAGATCTTTTATTGACCACTGCACTCAGAACATTGTCTTTACCAGATACTCAATGTGTTTCCACTCCAAACATTTTTTTTTTTTTTAATGAACATGTTTTTCCAGATGCATCACATATTCTTCTGTAAATTTTACATGGTTTGCACTTATAAGCCACCAAAATATTTGATGAGAAGCCTCTGTTCAAGCCTGGAGCACCCTGATTAACAGTTATTTTTGAATAGCCTCAAAACAAATATTTTTACAAGATTAAAATGATTTTTGCTATAAACCAATTCAGAACAATGCAGTTTATATTTATGGGGAAGAATCCTGAAAAAAAAATTTATGTAACCTTTTTCAAAAAAGTCCCCTTATTCATCAAATGTCTATCGTATACACATACACACAATGAGAAAAAAAAAAACTCACCTTATCCATTTCTCCTTTGAGTTTGCCAAACATGTCATTACTTTTGGTGATAGTTGTCTGAAAGTCACTGTATTGTTCTTTGTAGGTTTTAACCTACAAAAACAAGAAGAAATCAGAAACAGAATATTTAGTTTTGCAGTTTACTGAACAATTCTAGTTGTATATATTTTAATAAGTTCTGATATTCAGAATAATTTGTTGAAATAACACAAACATAATATAAAGGAGAAAGCCACTAACTACAATACTGAAAATGTACCCAACATGTACAAAAAACATTTCAATATTTCAGTACATACACTAAATACTAATAACACCAATTATTCCCCTTCCAAATTACATAAAGGTTTTGTGGGTTTTATTTTACTGATGGGCATCAACATAACATTAAATGTATGTGTGCAGTCTCATTTATCCAATGTATCTTCCTGTGAAATTCTCTATTGATTATTTTGATCTCAGTCCAAAGATGGCCATTTGCTCTACACCCCCAAAAGCTTTTCTTTCCATATTTATTCAACCTTATAGTAGAATTAGCTCAGATGTTAAAGTTGAAAATTTTTTAAAGAAAATTGGTTTCTTTTATATGATGTTATACAAAGCCAATATATTTTTGCAGTTACTTCCACAAGGTGAGGTTCATTGTTGGCATCCTCTGAGTTTTAAAGAAGAATATCCTTGATGCGGAGGGCATTTATTAAAGTCAGTTAACATTTCTTTTTGTATTTGTCTTTATTTCATAAGACAGCAGGTCAATGATCACTTTGGTTTGTATATCTTATAGGAGGTTTTCAATGATACATTAACATTAAACATTTTTTATATTTATGTATGATACAATAGTAAATAAAACATTTTGTAATGTTTTGTTATGAGCTAATTTGCAGCACATATCACATGACCAAAGCAGTTCAAACCATGGTAGGTACCTACTATAATTGTTAATATCATGATAGTTGGTGCAATAATAAATTGAGTATTGCTTCACTCCTTGTTTGATTTAAAAGTTGCACAGAAACCAATGCTTTACAAGTTTGAATAGGGCCATAACACTACAGAAACAACCAAAACTTTGGTCATGGAAAAGGTAAAAGGTGCAGTTAATTACAGTACATGAACCAAATGATTGTAGATATTTTGCTCACATTGCAAGAACATTGACAAACAGGAAAGATTATGGAGGCTTAAAACTATAAATAGACAGGCAAATCCGGTGAGTAGAAAATAGAGAGTATCAAACGAGCTGACATCTCACAATCAAGTGTGTTTTGTCACCTTCACAACCTCTGCAAAAGCATTGGGAGCTACTGAATTCTGAATTCATTAATAAAATATTACTAAACTTTTGACTGATCCTAGTATGAAAGAAAAAATATACAAATTATTAGTCCACAATAGTATATTCCATATAGTTAGTAGGCTGAGCAAAATCTCAAGGTGGACTGGATTTGAGTTTTATTCTTTAATTTGCCACCCACCCACTGAGAGATACATAAAAAAGAAAAGAAAAATACAAATCGAAAAATATGATCTCATTTGATAGAACATTACTGTTATATACTGTACCTATGAACATTTATGGGTATGTCCCAATCCTCATAAATACGTTATTGTGAGAGAGGTTAATATGCCGATTAAGTAGTACACCACTAGCAGTGGTTTACCTTCTTCACACTGCTGGCAAGTATTGCATTTTGATTAATGTTATAAAGATTTCTATTTAATTTCCAACCTCAGTTTTGGTTATTTCTCATTCAGTAAACTTTTTGTTGGGTTACAACAATCACTTACCTAAAACAAATCTTATAATCAGTAATTTTCAAAGTTTTATAATTTGGTTCTTGAGTTTTAAGAAACAGGGAAGTACCAGTTCTACCATCCATTGTCTAAGAAAAACAGAAGTATCAGTTCCACCTTGTTATTTCACAATATAAAAAGTAGAAGGACACTATCTCTTTCTCTCTCTCTGGAGCTAACATCTGACAGGAGTCTAGTGTCAAATTTATTATAGCTAACTTCCAAAGAAATTGTGACATAAACAACTTTTTTCAACCCTTTGTGCCCATTAAACAGGTATACCAGTGGTATTTATTATCCCCCACCCCATACACTGTAGCATCGGTTTACTAGTGGGGAGAATACATTCAAATAGCAGAGGATAAATTTAGGCTCAGGAGCTCAGAGCTCAAAGGGCTAGACTGATGATAGGACAAAAAGAAAAAAAATAACTATTACAAACCTGTTTTTCTAGTAAACTCATTTTGCTGCCAGTTTCTGAAGCTTTCAACAACAACTAGAAAAAGAAATTAAATCAGAAAATAGGAAAATCAAAAACATTACATTCTGAAACAGTTTTAATCATGTGTAATATAGAGATATATTGACATGAAGCAATAAATACATTCACTAGGTTCCCAACCATTTAGTGTTAAAAATCATTTCCACTGTAACAGTTACCATGTGTGTCACCAAATCTAAAAACAGAAAACTACCCCTGTGTGTCGCAGTTTCCAAAAATAACTTTTCCCTACTGCAAGTTATTTAATGCCAAATCATTTTTATACATATACATTAAATATATGATTTCTAAACACATTTTGGAGATAAAATTTTTAAACAAGCCTGAGCTCATTTTTTTTGCACACAGATGGTTTCACTTATTTCTATTTAATACAAATAATTCTATTTACTATTAATCATTTGTTTGTACACAGTTGAATATTATCAAGTATTACTATGCATCAATAACAATTAAATTAAACATCAGTCAGTTGTTTACACACATTTAAATTATCAAACAGTTCTATTTCAAACAATTCAATGAAGTCCAAATAACTCCTATGTGCACCACTATGGAACTAGATAAGGAGAACCCAATTCCTCTACAAGAGGATGATGTTATGTCATGCTATAATGAAGATGATAAAACAATGGTCCAACAGAAACAGAGGATTATCTAGTCAACTGTCAAAACCTCCTAAATGATACAGAACACTTAATGTTGACATTAACCCCTTTTTCCTCAGGCGGGAAGAATGTTTGGTTTGATTGGGTTGGGTTTTATGGAATATCAACCATTGTAGGTTATTTCATACCACATCCTGTTTATACATATATATTAGATATGATTTGTAAACACATTTTGTTGATAACATTTCTAAACAAGCCTGAGCTCATTTTTTTTCGCACACAGTTAAATGGTTTCAAGTATTTCTATCTAACACAAATAATTCTATATACTATTATAATCATTTGTTTAGACAGTTAAATGGTCAGAGTTCTATTCCTAAAAATTCAATTTAACAAAAATCATTTGTTAGCAAACAGGTTAAATGTCAAACAGTTCTATTAAATCCATTGATAGGACCCTGGGAACAATGGCAGTAAAGGGTTACTCAAAATTCGCCAAAGCTCCAGAACTGGAGCCTCACCATCAGAGAGTTTAATGTCATGTCCAGGATACTCGTGGGTGGAGAGAGGTCTTACCCCTTTGCAAAGAGGCAGTCAGTGCATTTTAAAGCCTCCAGCCAAGAGAAGAATGTGTTATAACAACCAAAACCATGGGATGAATGCGATGCACTATAAAAACTTAGCTCACAGGCTATATTGTTATAGTTAGATAAAGCTTGGTTAGCAGCTTTTAAGACTCAGTGTTCTTATTACATTTCATTAAAAAGGTTGTAAAAAAGATAGTTTAAGAAAAAGAAAAAAATAAAGGATTTCAAACAGTTGTTATTCTTGTCATGTCTGAGATTAAAATCTTGACCTCAGACAACAAAAAGGGTACTTCAGCTAGTACTTTATATTTTTTGAAGCAAAATTATGCTACTTTCAAATTAAGTAATATTTCATGGAAAATAAGCTAGATTCTGCATGATAGACATAATAGATTGTCCTTTCTTATATCAAACTATTTGGGGTTTTTTCTTCCTAAAGAATCTTTAAATGACAAATTCTAGAATTGTACAAAATACTTGAAGGAAAAAAAGGAGATAAGTTTCTCCACTCACAAATTCTCTTTCTTTTGTGTTCCTCTCTTTTTCTTCAATGAGTTGTATAGATGCTTGTTTCAATTTTGCATCAGCAAGTTGTTGCTCAAGCTCACGATGCTTGACAATTTTCTCGAAATACTGCAAAGAAAAAAAAAAAGACAATATAAATAAAATCTTTGGTGCAATTTGAATTCAGAAAGTGACAATAAGACAGTGACAATAAAAAATAAAAATAAAAACACATGGATAATTATAGTGTAAACCAAATAAGTTTCCTTTTAATTATCAAACAAAATAGAAAATTTGTACTTAGAAATATTTTGAGACATTTTATTAGACAAGGATTTTTTTAAAAACTAATATAGTTCTAATCATAAATGACCAGTTT